>WNWK01024567.1:0-29562 GCA_009830355.1 Cherax destructor
TGGGGCTCAACAACATTAAATCACCTTAGACCACTCATAACCCAGCAAAAGGCTGCAGTCAGGATGATAACAAATTCCCACTCTAGACAGCATACTCCACCTATATTCAGAACCTTAAAACTACTCACCATAAAAATATTCATACCTATTCATGTGCCTTCTACATACATAAAACTCTACATGCTAATATCAACCCTGCGCTCAGAATTCTCCTCAACAACTTTAATAGGTCCCACGAACATGACACAAGACACAGATCACTATTTGACATACCCCGAGTCCATACTAACCAATGTAAAATTCTATGCACATAAAGGGCCCCAGAATCTGGAATTCATTACCAGTAAATATCAAGTTAACCTTGTCGGAAAATCAATTCAAGACTCTTCTCAAAATCACCTACTCACCCTATACTAAATACTCATACTGTAACAAACTTCCAAACCCAATATTATTTTACTTAAGAAGATCTCAATTTGATATGTTCATCCTCCTTAACACTTGTTGCAATTTCATATCATCATATTGTCATTTAAAATCTTATAGTATCATCATTTTCTTAATTTGAAATAAAATATATATCTAGAAGAAACTCTAAAAACTATTTCTAGTATTGTTATTATACTAGTATAGCATCAACATACTGTAATTTGAAATAAATTCTACAACTAGATTAAACTCAACCAATTTCTCTTGTATTGTCTTTTAATAGTATGTCTTTCTTTCTTTCAACATGTCGGCCGTTTCCCACCGAAGCGGGGTGGCCCAAAATGAAAAACGAAAGTTTTCCCTTTTACATTTAGTAATATATACAGGAGAAGGGGTTACTAGCCCCTTGCTCCCGGCATTTTAGTCGCCTCTTACGACACGCATGGCTTACGGAGGAAGAATTCTGTTCCACTTCCCCATGGAGATAAGAGGAAATAAGAACAAGAACTAGTAAGAAAATAGAAGAAAACCCAGAGGGGTGTGTATATACATATGCTTGTACAAGAATGTGTAGTGTGACCTAAGTGTAAGTAGAAGTAACAAGACATACCTGAAATCTTGCATGTTTATGAGACAGAAAAAAGACACCAGCAATCCTACCATCATGTAAAACAATTACAGGCTTTCGTTTTACACTCACTTGGCAGGACGGTAGTACCTCCCTGGGTGGTTGCTGTCTACCAATCTACTACCTAGGTTAATAGTATGTATAACCATATAATAATTTAAATAATACAGAACTAGAATAAACTCAATCAATTTCTTTAGCATTAAGTACTTAGTGAATAAGTCTCTAGAATAAACTGCCCCTAATGCCATGGCATGCCAGTGGCTCTCCTTGCATTACAGTTTTATAATTGTTTTATAATTGTAACTACCAATAATATTGTACACTTGTAACATGCATTGAAATAAAAATTATTATTATTATTATTATAACAGTTCTGTCTTCTTAGTAAGTTTATTCAAGTACATAAATACAGTTACATAGATTATCATACATAGCAACGTACATTACCCAGGATAACCCATAACAGTCAGAGTTACATATTTACATAAGAAAGGAGGAACACTGCAGTAGGTCTGTTGGCCCATACTGGGCAGGTCCTTCACAAATCCAACGCAGTAACTGGCCAAAGCCAGTCAGTTGCAAGTTACATCCACTTAAGAGGGATGGGTCACTTAAGAGGGATGGATCACTTAAGAGGGATGGAGCACTTAAGAGGGATGGAGCACTTAAGAGGGATGGAGTACTTAAGAGGGATGGAGCACTTAAGAGGGATGGATCACTGCATCTAACTCACTAGCAACAGTCAGTCAGGTCTAACTCACACCCACCCATGTATTTGTCTAACCTATTTTTAAAACTACACTATGTTTTAACTTCAATGATGGTACTCGGGAGTCTGTTCCATTGGAGTCCTTGCCTGCCAACCTTCCCTTTCATGTATAGAAGTGCAGATGATTCATTACCTTTGTAACTTGTCATAACTGTGACCATATCTTCCTGGAGTTCATTACCTTTGTAACATGTTCATGATTATGACCAGATCTATCTGGAGTTCATTACCTTTCTAACTTGGTCATGATTGTGACCAGATCTACCTGGAGTTCATTACCTTCGTAACTTGTTCAGCTATCATAACTTTGGGGTCCAGTCACTGGACCCATTATGCACCTCTGTAATCTTTTCACTACCAAAACGACCCCAATGGAAATAAGTAAGGATAATACAGTCCCATTCATTGACAACTGGGACCACTTCTATGGCCGAAATGACATGTATGCCAGGGATGGGGTTCATTTATCCAGGGCAGGTGTAGGATTTCTCGCTAGCTCAGTTGAGGATGTTGTTAGGGCTTTAAACTAGGATTAGTTAGAGGTATGGGTTTAGGAATGGTAGATAATGAGGGCCAAAATATTGATTCAGGCTTTGATATCATAAATCTTAACAATAACAGTAATCGAGTAACACAGGGTAATGATAGTAACAGAAATTGTGTAAAACAAAAGCTGAAAAAGGTTCACAAGAAGATACATATCAATGTATTTTATACTAACTGTCGAAGCGCCAGAAATAAAATTAACGAATAACGTTTGGTAGCATGTGCTGGGAACTTTGATGTCATTGCAATAACTGAAACATGGTATAATACCAAGAGTCGGGATATGATTGCTGAGTGTCATATTCAGGGGTTTAAGTTGTTCCATGTAGATAGATATAATGGGAAAGGGGGTGGAGTTGCATTATATGTACGAGAAAATATAAATTGCTGCATTAAAACAGGCATAAAAATAGATGGATCATTAACAGAATCTGTTTGGGTAGAGTTTCTAGAAGGTCAAGAAAAACTGATTCTAGGTGTAATATACCATCCTCCAGGCTTGGATCACGATAGAGGGAGACTTCTTTGGGACGAAATTGTTAGGGCTTCTAGACACAATAACATAGTGATAGTAGGGGATTTTAACTTTAGTCAAATTGACTGGACTTCTTTGACCGGTAATCTGGAGTCCAGTGACTTTATGGAAGTAGTTCAGGACTGTTTTCTGAAGCAGTGTGTGACGGAGCCTACTAGAGGTAATAATTTGCTCGACCTAGTCTTGTCAAATAAAGAAACCCTTGTAAATATTCTGGAGATCACTGAAGAGCTTGGAGCTAGTGATCACAAATCCATTACTTTTAATATTACCTGGGAGTACGAGAATAGGGATAATACGGTGAAAGTTCCTGATTTTCGTTCTGCCGATTATATTGGACTTAGAGAACACCTGTCTAATCTCGACTGGGGTAATCTAGCTAACGATTACGGTGGGATCTGCGTTTATGATTTTTTTCTTAATAATGTACAACATGCACAGAGTATGTTTATTCCCCAGAGAGAATTTAGGTCAAATAATAACGATCCCAAATGGATTAACAGGAGGCTAAAACATCTATTAGGGAGAAAAGAGGAATTTATAGGCGCATCAAAGAGGAGATTTTAACCTTATTGACCAATATGTTCAGTTTAAAGAGAAGTAAAAAAAGGGGATTAGAAAGGCTAAACGTGACTATGAGATTAAGGTTGCTAATGAATCAAAGACTAATCCAAATGGGTTCTTTCAAGTGTATAGGACGAAGGTGAGGGAAAAGGTAGGTCCTCTGAAAATTGGGAATGAACAGCTGACGGATAACGAACTGGAAATGTGTTCTCTACTTAATTAATATTTTTTGTCAGTCTTTACACAAGAAGACGTAAATGAGATTCCAGAAATTAACAATTATTCAGTTCCTGAAGAATTCAAGTTAACTAATATTACTGTCACGAGGGACATGGTTATCAAACAGATAGATAAACTGAAGCAAAATAAGTCCCCGGGACCCGACGAGTTGTTTTCCAGGGTACTTAAAGAATGCAAGACGGAACTTAGTCAGCCATTAACGAATGTGTTTAATACGTCCATCCTAACTGGTGTTGTGCCAGAGATGTGGAAGATTGCTAATGTAGTTCCTATATTCAAATCTGGGGATAAGTCCATTCCATCAAATTACCGTCCAATAAGCCTCACGTCTATAGTAGGCAAATTATTAGAATCAATTATAGCTGATATTATTAGAAGTCGCCTTGAAGAACACAATTTGATTAATGAATCTCAGCATGGGTTTACGAGAGGTCGTTCCTGCCTGACAAATTTACTGACGTTTTTCAATAAAACAGTTGAGGCAGTAGACAGTGATAAAGAATATGATATAGTTTACTTGGATTTCAGTAAGGCCTTCGATAGAGTACCTCACAAGAGACTCTTAAGAAAGGTGGCAGCTCATGGTATAGGAGGTAAAGTTCTAGCATGGTAGAGGCATGGCTTACCAATAGAAAGCAGAGAGTTTCCATTAATGGGGTCAAATCTGAATGGGGATTAGTCACTAGTGGCGTTCCACAAGGATCAGTTTTAGGCCCATTGTTGTTCATAATTTACATAAATGACCTTGATGAAGGAATTGCAAGTGACATGAGTAAATTTGCTGATGATACAAAAATTTTATTTTTTTTATTAACACATCGGCCGATTCCCACCAAGGCAGGGTGGCCCGAAAAAGAAAAACTTTCATCATCATTCACTCCATCACTGTCTTGCCAGAAGGGTGCTTTACACTACAGTTATAAAACTGCAACATTAACACCCCTCCTTCAGAGTGCCGGCACTGTACTTCCCATCTCCAGAACTCAAGTCCGGCCTGCCGGTTTCCCTGAATCCCTTCATAAATGTTACTTTGCTCACACTCCAACAGCACGTCAAGTATTAAAAACCATATGCCTCCATTCACTCCTATCAAATACGCTCACACATGCTTGCTGGAATTCCAAGCCCCTCGCACACAAAACTTCCTTTACCCCCTCCCTCCAACCTTTCCTAGGCGACCCCTACCCCGCCTTCCCTCCACTACAGATTTATACACTCTCGAAGTCACTCTGTCTCGTTCCATTCTCTCTACATGTCCAAACCATCTCAACAACCCCTCCTCAGCTCTCTGGACAATCGTTTTGGTAATCCCGCACCTCCTCCTAATTTCCAAACTCGAATTCTCTGCATTATATTCACACCACACATTGACCTCAGACATGACATCTCCACTGCCTCCAGCCTTCTCCTCGTTGCAACATTCATCACCCATGCTTTACACCCTATAAGAGCGTTGGTATAACTATCTCTCATACATTCCCTCTTTACTTCCATGGACAAGGTTCTTTGTCTCCACAGACTCCAAGTGCTCCACTCACCCTTTCCCTCATCAATTCTATGATTCACCTCATCCTTCATAGACCCATCCGCCGACATGT
Organism: Cherax destructor; assembly: GCA_009830355.1. NCBI lineage: Eukaryota > Metazoa > Arthropoda > Malacostraca > Decapoda > Parastacidae > Cherax > Cherax destructor. The sequence continues at coordinate 5,313 of WNWK01024567.1, forward strand.
CCACTCCCAAATATCTGAATACATTCACCTCCTCCATACTCTCTCCCTCCAATCTGATATCCAATCTTTCGTCACCTATTCTTTTTGTTATCCTCATCACCTTACTCTTTCCTATATTCACTTTCAATTTTCTTCTTTTACACACCCTACCAAATTCATCCACCAACCTCTGCAGCTTCTCTTCAGAATCTCCCAAAGCACAGTGTCATCAGCAAAAAGCAACTGTGACAACTCCACTTTGTATTTGCTTCTTTATCTTTTAGCCCAACACCTCTTGCCAAGACCCTCGCATTCACTTCTCTTACAACCCCATCTATAAATATATTGAACAACCACGGTGACATCACACATCCTTGTCTAAGGCCCACTTTTACTGGGAAATAGTCCCTTCCCTCCTACACACTCTAACCTGAGCCTCACTATCCTCATAAAAACTCTTCACTGCTTTCAGTAACCTTCCTCCTATTCCATACACCTGCAACATCTGCCACATTGCCCCTATCTACCCTATCATACGCCTTTTCCAAATCCATAAATGCCACAAAAACATCTTTACCCTTATCCAAATACTGTTCACCTATATGTTTCACTGTAAACACTTGGTCTACACACCCCTACCTTTCCTAAAGCCCCCTTGTTCATCTGCTATCCTGCTTTCTGTTTTACTCTTAATTCTTTCAATAATAACTCTACCATACACTTTACCAGGTACACTCAACAGACTTATTCCCTATAATTTTTGCACTCTCTTTTGTCCCCTTTGCCTTTTTACAAAGGAACAATACACGCTCTCTGCCAATCCTTAGGTACCTTACCCTCTTCCATACATTTATTAAATAATAGCACCAACCACTCCAAAATTATATCCCCACCTGCTTTAACATTTCTATCTTTATCCCATCAATCCCAGCTGCCTTACCCCTTTCATTCTACCCACTGCCTCACGAACTTCCCTACACCCACAACTGGCTCTTCCACACTCCTACAAGATGTTATTCCTCCTTGCCCTACACACGAAATCACAGCTTCCCTGTCTTCATCAACATTTAACAAATCCTCAAAATATTCTCTCCATCTTCCCGATACCTCTAACTCTCCATTTAATAACTCTCCTCTCCTATTTTTAACTGTCAAATCCATTTGTTCTCTAGGCTTCCTCAACTTATTAATCTCATTCCAAAACTTTTTTTTATTTTCAACAAAATTTGCTGATAACATCTCACCCACTCTCTCATCTGCTCTCTTTTACATTGCTTCACCACTCTTTTAACCTCTCTTTTTCTCTCCATATACTCTTCCCTCCTTGCATCACTTCTACTTTGTAAAAACCTCTCATATGCTAACTTTTTCTCCCTTACTACTCTCTTTACATCATCATTCCACCAATCGCTCCTCTTCCCTCCCGCACCCACTCGCCTGTAACCACAAACTTCTGCTGAACACTCTAACACTACATTTTTAAATCTACCCCATACATTTTCGACCCCATTGCCTACACTCTCACTAGCCCATCTATCCTCCAATAGTTGTTTATATCTTACCCTAACTGCCTCCTCTTTTAGTTTATAAACCTTCACCTCTCTTTTACTTACTGATTCTATTTTCCTTGTATCCCATCTACCTTTTACTCCCACTGTAGCTATAACTAAAAAGTGATCTGATATATCTGTAGCCCCTCTATAAACATGTACATCCTGAAGTCTACTCAACAGTCTTTTATCTACCAATACATAGTCCAACAAACTACTGTCATTACGCCCTACATCATATCTTGTATACTTATTTATCCTCTTTTTCTTAAAATATGTATTACCTATAACTAAACCCCTTTCTATACAAAGTTCAATCAAAGGGCTCCCATTATCATTTACACCTGGCACCCCAAACTTACCTACTACACCCTCTCTGCATGTTTCTCCCACTTTAGCATTTAGGTCCCCTACCACAATTACTCTCTCATTTGGTTCAAAAGTTCCTATACATTCGCTTAACATCTCCCAAAATCTCTCTCTCTCCTCTACACTCCTCTCTTCTCCAGGTGCATACACGCTTATTATGACCCACTTTTCGCATCCGACCCTTATTTTAATCCACATAATCCTTGAATTTACACATTTATATTCCCTCTTTTCCTTCCATAACTGATCCTTCAACATTATTGCTACCCCTTCCTTAGCTCTAACTCTCTCAGATACTCCTGACTTAATCCCATTTATTTCTCCCCACTGAAACTCGCCTACCCCCTTCAGCTTTGTTTCGCTTAGGGCCAGGACATCCAACTTCTTTTCATTCATAACATCGGCAATCATCTCTTTCTTATCATCCGCACTACATCCACACACATTCAGACAACCCAATTATAATTCATTCTGAGGAGGATACCAGTGAACTCCAGGGGGATTTGGACAAATTAATGTCTTGGTCTGAAAAGTGGCAGATGAAGTTCAATGTAGTGGTAGTGGAGTCAGTCATATTCTAGGAAAGGAGCACTGCAATGAAGCTGGTGGCCCGCATAGGGTAAGGACAGGAACACAGAGGGGGAAAAAATGAAAATAATGAAAATAAAATAAAGAAGGACAAATATAAGGCAAAAGAAAAGAAAGAAAACCCAGAGGAGAAAGGAGAAAGAGGAGAAGGGGGAAGAGATAGAAGGGAAAGGAATCAGGTTAAGTCACGGGTGTTCTGAAGTTTGGAGCATTTAAAAATGTAATGGGAGAGGAAAGCATCTACAGAGACAAAGCCAGGGCTAAGATTCATACATGGAAAGTTGTGTATAAGGGAGGATTCAACCAGATGGCGACTGTGAAAGTTGGATGTAGGGTAGACAGTTTTAGCAGAAGACCAATCAATAGGATGACTGTGATCTCCGATATGACAGAAAAGAGCATTATTAGTGTCGGCAAGCCTAACACTATTTTTGTGCTCCCTAAGTCTGTCAGAAAGAGATCGGCCAGTTTCTCCAAAGTACTGAAGAGGACAGGAGGAGCAAGAAATAGAGTAGACACCAGGAGAATCTATAGAGGGAGGGGGAGGTATGAACTAGATTAGTGCGAAGAGTGTTAGTCTGGCGAAAGGTAAGTTTGATGTCTAAGGAACGGAGAGAGTTGTTGAGATTAGAAAGACCAGAGATGTAGGGAAGGCAGAGCACAGGAGAGTTCCCAGTAGTAGAGGGTTTAGGAGAGAAGAAAGTCCGTTTAGCACATGAGAAGGCAGAGTCTATGAAATGGGAAGGGTAGCCAAGGCGGGAAAATGAATTATGAAGAGTGGAAATTTCTGCTTCAAGGAACTGAGGATCACAAATGCGGAGAGCACGGAGAAAGAGGGAGATAAGAACACTTTTCTTGACAGAGGAGGCATGATAAGAAAAGTAGTGAATATACATGCCACTGTGCATAGGCTTGCAGTACACGGAAAAGGCAAAACCTGTAACTGAGCGGTGGGCATGAACATCAAGGAAAGGAAGCAAAGAATTAGATTCCCAATCAGCTTTAAACTTAATGGAATGGGCAAGATTATTAAGAGCATCAAAAAATGGTTGGAAGAGACTTGAGTCATGAGGCCAAAGAGCAAAGATGTCATCTACATAGCGGAGCCAGAGTGAAGGACGTACATCAATAGTGGGAAGAAGAACAGTCTCGAAGTATTCCATGTAAAGATTAGCAAGAACAGGAGATAGAGGAGAGCCCATAGCGACACCGAAGGTTTGAGAATAATATTTACCTTGAAAGGAAAAGGAATTAAGAGTCCACACAAAGGCGGATAACATCAAGAAAGACATCAGTAGGTATAGGGAGATGAAGTAACCCTTCATTGGCCTTCTCTCTGAGAAAATTAAGGATATCATCCAGAGGGACATTAGTGAAGAGGGACTCGACATCAAGACTAAGCATCTTACAGGTCGGGAGAGAGCGAACACGTTCGATGAAGTCTTGAGAGTGACGAAGATGGGCAGGAGAAAAAGTACCAAGAAAGGGAGTGAGGGTTTTGGCTAGCCAAGAAGCAAGAGAATAAGAGACAGAACCTCTAGAAGATATGATGGGATGCAGAGGAATATCAGGTTTGTGAGTTTTGGGAAGGCCATAGAAATAGGGCAGAGAGGGACAGATGACACGAAAACGTTGAACAAGGTTAAAGTCAGAAGGACAGAGGTCGGAGAGAGGGTTGTGTGTGTATTGTTCCAGTCACAATATTGTGCCTTTTTTTGTTATTCTTACATACCTGCTTTCCCTTTCTTCTTACCTACCTGCCTTCCATTTCTTCTTATCTACCTGCCTTCTGTTCTTTCTAGTTTATCTGCCTTCTGTTCCTTCTTGTCTAACCTTCTCCTCATTGCCTGCCTTCCAGTCATTCTTACCTACCTGCCTTCTGTTCTTGCCTGCCTTCCTTCTTGTCTATCTGCCTTCTCTTCCTTCTTGTCTGTCCTCTTTCTGCTGCCTGCCTTCCTTCTCCTCATTGCCTGCCTTCTTTTACCTGCCTTCTGTTCTTGCCTGCCTTCCTTCTTGTCTATCTGCCTTCTGTTATGTAAAAGGACACAAGTGCAACTAATGTGACATTTTATTGTGGCAATGTTTGGCTCTCCAGGAGTTTTATCAAGCCGTTACAAACAATACATGTACACAGAGGATATATATAGGTATTGAATGAGGTGTAGTAGTTGTAACACTGGCGGAGGTTGTAAGTGATATAGTATGTGGTAGAAAAAGTCATCTTGTACATGAGTAAAAAAAGGTTATTAAAGCTATTACTTGGGCAAATATTTCTAGTTGGATTTGAGAAGGTCTGTTTCAGTGTTCCTCCTCTTTTATGTTCTTATGTAGTATTAGGTGATGGCAGGGTTTATTGTTTTGAGGAGGATTCGTGCTAATACTTCACAGATGATGAAGCTGCCTTTATTTTGTTTCATTGTGTTAGAAAGAGTGATTAATGATGATTCAAAGCATTTACATCTGAAGAAATTAGGTTCTTTGATCACTAGTGGGGCATTGCTAAATTTCATGAGGTGATTGGTGGAATTCCGGTGTATGCAGCCTTGTTCAAGTTATTGTTCCTATATGCATTAATGTGTTCAATGAAGCGTGTTTCGAGGTTCCTTGCTGTTTCACCTATTTGTCTGAGGACCATGTCACTAGTTACCCCAATTGTGCCTAGTTTATTACCATCCTGTTCTACATAATTTATTATTTTTGGAATTTCACTAGTATCTTCCTGAGTAAAAACTTAGAGGAAGTGTTGAAAATTTCACATTTTTCCTCATCACTGTCGGTGATCTGGCTTGAGTTACTTTCGAGTGGGCCTATCTTGTCCCTAATCTTCTGTATACCTGAAAGCACCCTTCTGGATTAGTCTTCGAATCCCTTGTGACTTTAGCCTCATAATCCCTTTTTGTTTTTCTTATTCCCTTTTTTCTTTCTCTTTAATTGAATATATTGATTTCTTAACTGCCTATCCCCTCTTTTGATATACCTATATATGCCTCTCTTTTGACCAGTGAGATGTTTTAACCCTTTCACTGTTGGTGCCGTATAAATACGTCTTACGAGCCAGTGTTTGTGACGTATTAATACGCCAAAATTCTAGCGGCTTCAAATCTAGTGGGAGAAAGCTGGTAGGCCTACATATGAGAGAATGGGTGTGTGTCATCAGTGTGCGCAGTATAAAAAAAATCGCAGAGGCCGCAGTACATTGTGGGAGTGTGCCTTGTACACTAAGCCTAGCAATAGGGAATACCTCACTCTCTGGCGAATTGGGACTCTTCCTTTCCCAAGTGATAGATCTAACACAGACTGAAGTGTCAGTGAAGATGAATCTCATGGTTTTGAGGAGTTTGTGACAGAAAGCAATGCCCAGGATACCAGAAATAGTGCTCAAAACCCAGACAATTATCAACCTTCCACCAAAAAAGTCAAAGTGACTTATTTCCATGTGGGTGGTGGGGAAGACTGCATGGGTGGTTGGGAAGGCATTGTGGGTAGTGGGGAAGGCTGCATCGGTGGTGGGGAAGGCAGCGTGGGTAGTGGGGAAGGCAGCATGGGTATGTGTAAACACCATAGCAGCATATATGTAGATTACAGTGGACCCCCAGAAATCGGCCCTAGTCCGTTCCAGGAGCTAGGCTTAAAATCGAACTGGCCGATTTCTGAACATTTATTTCCCATAAGAAATAATGTAAATACAATTAATCCGTTCCAGACACCCAAAAATATTCACAAAAAAAAATACATTTTTTAAAGATTAACTATAGTTTTACATACACAAAACACATAATAACAACAAATAATAAATTTACATTTAAAATAATATTTACTTATCTTTATTGAAGATTGTTGATGGCATCTGGAATATAGGAAGGAGGAGTGAGGGAGGGCTTAGTGTTGGAAGGAATCCCACTCCTGCCTTCCTGCTACACTCCCTGCATGCCTGCTACACTTCCTGCATGCCTGCTACACTCCCTGCATGCCTGCTACACTTCCTGCATGCCTGCTACACTCCCTGCCTTCCTGCTACACTCCCTGCCTTCCTGCTACACTCCCTGCCTTCCTGCTACACTCCCTGCATGCCTGCTACACTTCCTGCATGCCTGCTACACTCCCTGCCTTCCTGCTACACTCCCTGCCTTCCTGCTACACTCCCTGCATGCCTGCTACACTCCCTGCATGCCTGCTACACTCCTGCTCCGCTACACCCTGCACCTGCTACACTCCCTGCCTCCTGCTACACTCCCTGCATGCCTGCTACACTCCCTGCATCCTGCTACACTCCCTGCATGCCTGCTACACTCCCTGCATGCCTGCTACACTCCCTGCATGCCTGCTACACTCCCTGCATGCCTGCTACACTCCTGCATGCCTGCTACACTCCCTGCATGCCTGCTACACTCCCTGCATGCCTGCTACACTCCCTGCATGCCTGCTACACTCCCTGCATGCCTGCTACACTCCTGCATGCCTGCTACACTCCCTGCATGCCTGCTACACTCCTGCATGCCTGCTACACTCCTGCATGCCTGCTACACTCCTGCATGCCTGCTACACTCCTGCATGCCTGCTACACTCCCTGCATGCCTGCTACACTCCTGCATGCCTGCTACACTCCCTGCATGCCTGCTACACTCCCTGCATGCCTGCTACACTCCCTGCATGCCTGCTACACTCTGCATGCCTGCACTCCCTGCATGCCTGCTACACTCCTGCACCTCCTCTGCATGCCTTCTACACTCCCTGCATGCCTGCTACACTCCCTGCATGCCTGCTACACTCCCTGCATGCCGATGGTGTTCCTCACTTTCTTTACCACAGGGGTACCACTAGGAAGCTTCTTTGGACCAATGGTGACTTATATTTCACAGTGACAATCAATAAACAATAAAATTATTGTGAAATGTTTGAATGAGCGCGCTGGGTAATGTTCACTCAAAGATAAACAAAGCTAGACTGGCTCACGATGCCTGCATGGGGAGGCGCACAAGTGCGGAGAGGCGCGCAAGTGCGGGGCAGGCAGACAGATCTGGTACCGGGCTGATAATCAGGGAAGGGCTGATAATCGGGCAAAAATTGGGCTGAAAAAAGCGATCGATAATCGAGCAGTCCGATAATCAGACTGACCAATTTCCGGGGTCCACTGTACCTAGGATAACCCAAAAAAGTCAAAGTGACTTATTTCCATGTGGGTGGTGGGGAATATGGCGTGGGTGGTCGGGAAGGCAGTGTGGGGGTTGTGGGGAAGGCTGCTTCGGTGGTGGGGAAGGCAGCGTGGGTGGTGGGAAAGGCAGTGTGGGTAGAGGGGAATGCTGCGTGGGTGGTGGGAAGGCAGTGTGGATGGTGGGAAAGGCAGAGTGGGTGGTGGGGAAGGCAGCGTGGGTGGTGGGGAAGGCTGCATGGGGGGTGGGAAGGCAGCGTGGGTTTGTGTAAACATGTTTTGTCAACAATATAACAATGTTTGTGCAGTTAATGTGTTGCATACAATGAGTGGCTATATATACATTATATTGGTCTCACACACCACAAAAGTTACTTGAAAAAATAAAATATTGAAAAGAAAAGAAAAAAATTGAATAAAAGTAAAAATAATATTACTGAGTGAGCGGCAGTTTCTGATGTTGCCGTAAGTGGTTCACTTTCTGTCAATTTCTCGCCTCTATATCTCAGTAAGTGGTTCACTTTCTGTCAGCTTCTCGCTTCTATATCTCAGTAAGTGGTTCACTTTCTGTCAGCTTCTCGCCTCTATATCTTGGTAAGTGGTTCACTTTCTGTCATCTTCTCGCCTCTATATCTGGATAAGTGGTTCACTTTCTGTCAACTTCTCGCCTCTATATCTCGGTAAGTGGTTCACTTTCTGTCAGCTTCTCGCCTCTATATCTTGGTAAGTGGTTCACTTTCTGTCAGCTTCTTGCCTCTATATCTTGGTAAGTGGTTCACTTTCTGTCAGCTTCTCGCCTCTATATCTTGGTAAGTGGTTCACTTTCTGTCAACTTCTCGCCTCTATATCTGGATAAGTGGTTCACTTTCTGTCAACTTCTCGTCTCTATATGTAGGTAAGTGGTTCACTTTCTGTCAGCTTCTCGCCTCTATATCTTGGTAAGTGGTTCACTTTCTGTCAGCTTCTCGCCTCTATATCTTGGTAAGTGGTTCACTTTCTGTCAACTTCTCGCCTCTATATCTCGGTAAGTACTCATTGCAATTTTTTTTCTTTTAAAACGCTCACAAAAATATTCTTAACATTTATGACATTTCTGATATATTTTTAAATGTTTATACATCAGTGTACTGTATACAGCCTCTCCTCACTTAACGACAGAGTTGCGTTCCTAAGACCATGTCGGTAAATGAATTTGTCGCTAAGTGAGGAGCATACTATAATGGTAGTGGGTTTATGTCAACTATCTTTGATATTGTTTTAATGTCACCTTTGCACCATTTATAACATTTCTGGTATATTTTTAAATGTTTATACAGTAGTGTACAGCTCTCCTCACTTAATAATGGAGTTCCGTTCCTAAGACCCGTTGGTAAACGAATTCGTCGCTAAGTGAGAGATAGTTGGGGAAAATTGTGCCAAAAAGCGTGAAAGTCGAACTGGCTGAGACTCAGACTGGCGAAAGTTGGGGATCCACTGTACCTCCATTAAAATTGTTATACAGTGGACCCCGGTTTTCGTACTGCTCCAAACTCGAACAATTATGTAAGTGTATTTTTGTAAGTGCTTTTGTAAGTGTATTTTTGGGTGTCTAAAATGACTAATCTAATTTACATTTGTCCTTATGGGAACAAATTCATTTGGTAACGGCACTCAAACAGCATTCTGGAAAGAATTTTCAACGAAAACCGAGGGTCCACTGTACTTGTATTCTATGTACAGTGGGTATGATACCGAATCTAATTGGTTCTAGAACCTCATTTGTAATATGGATAAACCATTCCAGGCCCCAAATACAACCACTTAACAATGAAAACTATAATATTAAATTGTAAAAAATGCATAAATGTGCATTTAAACTCTAGAAATAAAGAATATCATTAATACTTGTAATAAAAAAATAAATTAGTACAAAAATAATAAAAAAAATGCTGTACGTATTTTATCCTAGTTTCGTGTTGTTGAGCGCAGGACAGGAAGCAGAGGAGAGAATTAATGTTTGTTATGTAAATATTGGTTGTATAAACTGTGTTTAACATACCTCACTGTATGTGGTATAATCTTTATTTATATTCACCAGTTGCAGAATCATTAAATAAGAGAAGCATATTTAGTGACTGAAAAATAGGAAAATTTCGGTTGTAGCGACAGGAAAAATTTGGTAATGATAATTCATGATGCCCATGGAACATAAACCTGCAAGTTAACCTTTCTTTATTTATAAATAATATTTGTCTGTATTAAGTCACTTTAAGATGTTTATCCCAACACAGGGAGCGTTACATCCAGTACTTATTGATTACCAAGCACAAGCAACATCCTGCCCAGTCCCACTGCTGGACCACTGATTACAAGCAACATCTTGGCTAGTCTCACTTACACGGCAGCTTCTTGGCCAGTCCACTGCTGGACACTGACCACAGGCAACATCACACTCAGTTCCACCGACAGGAAGTTTGCTCACGGACCATTGAGGATGGTAAGCTAATTTTTATATTTGGATATTTTCACTCATTTTGTCTGAAAAGGTTGAGTTCCAGCTCTTGATACCTGCCTTTGCTCATCAATTATTTGTAAGATAATCATTAGATATAAATATTTCTTATAATAATAATATTTTATTTTGACATGATACATGTTTGTACAAAGGAATACGTATAATACGTAGTTGGGTGTACATGTCAAAAGCCCCTTTGTATGCAGATCATTTTGGGCAAACTTAAAATTGATTTAAGATTAATAAGCCAATAACAGTTCATATGGTCTTTAGATGAATTACAATGAATACAAGAGAATTGAGTACGTATTGTGTTAGGTCATGCTATATGGCTTTAATAAGTCTTGTAGAGAAGCCGTACAATTTTAATTATTAACCTTAGGCTGACACAATGGAGTGATTAACATTTGAGATGAATACAGATATTGAGAGTAAGTATATATTGATGAGAAAGTTTCACCTATGTTCTTGATATTGAGCAAATGCATGTATAGTTTTTACAGATGTATTTATGATGGGCTGGGATAGGCTAAGGAGATAAGGTGTTTTTTAACTGTAGTTTTAAAAATGCTGAACCAGTGGTTCTGGAGATTTCTGGCAGGGAGTTCCAGATTTTGGGACCTTTAATGTACAATGAGTTTTTGAAAATATTTAGCCTGACATGGGGAATGTCATAGAGGTTTTTGTGCCTAGTGTTTTGTCTGAGTCCTATTGCAACTGTCAAGAAAGCGTTTCAAGTTGGGATTTATATTAGAATTGATTGTTCTGTAAATATGGGTTGCACAATAGAAGGAGTGCATATTTTGTATAATGAGTAGGTTTAGGTCTTTGAAGAGTGGGGGAGGGGTGTTGTCTAGCAGTAGATTGTGTGATCATTCACACTACGGCTTTATGTTGTGTTATTATTGATTTTAGGTGGGTTTTCATTGTGGAACCCCAGGCACAAATAGCATAGGTGAGGTATAGGTAGATCAGTGAATAGTATAGTGTAAGTAGTGCTGTTTGTGGTACATAGTAACGTATCTTTGAGAGGATGCCAACTGTTTTAGAAACTTTTTTTATGTGTTGAATTTCAGGTTGCTATCAAGGTGCAGACCCAGGAATTTTCCCTCATTATGTTTAGCAATAAGGATGTTGTTAAGCATAATGTTTAGTTGCACCTCACTTGCTGTACTCCCAAACATAATGTAGAAAGTTTTGTCTATATTAAGTGTAAGTTTACTGAAGCTCAGCCAGGTTGCTATTTTTGCGAGTTCTTCATTAACAATAGTGTTGAATGAGGCTAGATTTGGGTGGGAGATGACAAAAGTCATGTCGTCAGCAAAGAGAATAGGCATAAGTTGTTGTGATATGCTTGGAAGATCATTTATGTATAAAAGGAAAAGGAGGAGGCTAAGAATGCTACCCTGTGGTACACCAGTGTCCAGGGGTCTTGTTGAGGAGGTTGTGTCCTTGACAGAAACATATTGCTTTCTATTAGGTAGGACTTCTTAAATGCAAGTATAAGAGCCGCTCGTTTATACAGTAGTGGTGTTACTAGGGTTACATTTTCTGATTTGTTTCTTAAAGAGTTAATAATAATGGTAACCTCAGTGGGCTGTGTTGGTGTAAGATAGTGACGTTGGGAAGTTTCTATCTAGATAATCATTAACACGGGCATTGGCAATTTGAATTTTTCTGGCGAGATTTGATCCTATGATGGAGAAGAAATCATTTAACTTGTTAGCTGTATCTAGGCTGGAGTTTCGGTTTGTTTGATTTAGTTAGTACAATATTACTAGCTGTGTTTGGTTTGTGGTGCTCAGAATCTGAGAGAGTGTTTTCCAGGTCTTTTTTATGTCTCCTCTCATTTCAGTGAATCTATTAGAATATGTAGTATAATTGCTTAGACTTTCTGATTAATTTGGTGAGGACTGATGTATTGTGTTTGATAAATTGTTTAGTTATTAAGCCCCATCTATATTGTTTCTCATATTGATTTTTCATATTGATGGACCTTAGGATGCTGTTAGTAATCCATGGGTAACTTAGTCTTTTATTTGTGATCTGTTTAGTTTTTATGGGACAATGTTTGTTAAATTGTCTTTGAATTTTGTTTAGAAATATCTCTACCCATTCACTGACACCAACAGCATTGGAAAATTCTGTAGGAGAGTCAACTGAGCTTAGTTCTGCAGTGAAGTTACTTATTGATGCTTCATCATGGAGTCGAAAGGAGAACTTATTATATTCCATTGAGTGCTTACAAATGTTTGTTAGGAGGAAAGTTGGGTAGTGGTCAGTAATGTTGTCCATGATTATCCCCACTTTAAGGGGGGCTAGTATGTTTGTCCATATATGGTCAATTATGGTTGCACTCTTCTCAGTCTTGTTGGTTTTGTAATTTCTGGTATGAGTAGTGTATTGTTCATACTGTTAATGAAGTCAACAACAGGTTGGTCATGTGTTAGGTCAAGGTTGATGTTGAAGTCTCCTGCTAGTAGTAGGTGGTGCTTATTCTCCTGTGTATCTGTAATCAGTGTTATTAGTTTATCACTAAAGGCTGGGATATTAGTATGAGGCATCCTGTATACCTGGAGTTTACCTGGAGAGAGTTCCGGGGGTCAACGCCCCCGTGGCCTTGTCTGTGACCAGGCCTCATGGGGGATCAGGGCCTGATCAACCAGGCTGTTACTGCTGGCTGCACGCAATCCATCGTGCGAACCACAGAATGGCTGGTCAGGTACCGACTTTAGGTGCTTGTCCAGTGCCTGCTTGAAGACAGCAGAGGTTTATTGGTAATTCCCCTTATGTATGCTGGGAGGCAGTTGAACAGTCTTGGGCCCCTGACACTTATTGTGTTGTCTCTTAACGTGCTAGTGGCACCCCTGCTTTTCATTGGGGGGATATTCATGTGCAAGTTTGGTACTAATCCCTCTAGGATTTTGCAAGTGTATACAATCATGTATCTCTCCTGCCTGCATTCTAGGGAGTACAGGTTTAGGAACTTCAAGTGTTCCCAGTAATTAAGGTGTTTTATCACAGTTATGCGTGCTATGAAGGTTCTCTGCACATTTTCAAGGTCAGCAATTTCACCTGCCTTGAAAGGTGCTCTTAGTTTGCAGCAATATTCCAGCCTAGATAGAACAAGCGACCTGAAGAGTGTCATCATGGGCTTGGCGTCCCTGTTTTGAAGGTTCTCATTTTCCATCCAGTCATTTTTCTAGCAGATGCAATTGTTACAATGTTATGGTCCTTGAAGGTGAGATCCTCTGACATGATTACTCCCAGGTCTTTGACGTTAGTCTTTCGCTCTATTGTGTGGTTGGAATTTGTTTTATACTCCGATGAAATTTTAATTTCCTCACATTTTCCATATCAGAGTAATTGAAATTTCTCATCATTGAACTTCATATTGTTTTTTGCAGCCCATTTAAAGATTTGGTTGATGTCCGCCTGGAGCCTTGCAGTGTCTTCAATGGAGGGCACTGTCATGCAGATTCGGGTGTCATCTGCAAAGGAAGACACGACACTGTGGCTTATATCCCTGTCTGTGTCCGATATGAGGATGAGGAACAAAATGGGAGCGAGTACTGTACCTTGTGGAACAGAGCTTTTCACTGTAGTTGCCTCAGACTTTACTCTGTTAACTACTATTCTTTGTGTTCTATTTGTTAGGAAATTATAGATCCATCTACCAATTTTTCCTGTAATTCTTTTATCACGCATTATATGTGCTATTACACCATGGTCACACTTGTCAACGACTTTTGCAAAGTCTGTGTATATTACATTTGCATTCTGTTTGTCTTCTAGAGCATCCAGAACTTTGTCGTAGTGGTCCAGTAGTTGGGACAGACAGGAGCGACTTGCTCTAAACCCATGCTGCTCTGGGTTGTGTAACTGATGGGTATCTAGATGAGTGGTGATCTTGCTTCTTAGAACCCTTTCAAAGATTTTTATGATATGGGATGTTAGGGCTATTGGTCTGTAGTTCTTTTCTATTGCTTTACTGCCCCCTTTGTGGAGTGGGGCTATGTCTGTTGTTTTTAGTAACTGTGGGATGACCCCAGTGTCCATGCTCCCTCTCCATAGGGTGTTAAAAGCACGTGATAGGAGCTTCTTGCATTTGTTGATGAACACGAAGTTCCATGAGTCTGGGCATTGGGTAGAGTGCATGGGCATGTCATTTATTGCCTTTTCGAAGTCATTCGGGGCCAGGATAATATCAGAGAGGTGTGTGTCTACCAAATTCTGTGTCTCTAACATAAAAAATTCACTTAGATCTTCGACTCGTTCTGGTTAGCGGCTCGCTTTTTAGTCTTACTGGGACTTTAGTAGCTCACTCATTTCCTTGCTGTCATCTGTGTAGGACCCATCCTGTTTAAGTAGGGGCCCACTACTGGATGTCGTTCTCGACTTTGATTTGGCATAAGAAAAGAAATAATTTGGGTTTCTTTCAATTTCATTTATGGCTTTTAGTTTTTCCCGCATTTCCTAACTCCTATAAGATTCCTTTAGCTTTAGTTCGATGTTTGCTATTTCTCTGACCAGTGTCTCCTGTCGTATTTCAGATATATTGGCCTCTTGTAGCTGCTCTGTTATTCTTTGCCTTCACCTGCATAGGGAGTGCCTTTCTCTTTCTAGTTTACATGTTCTCTTCCTTTTCCTTAAGGGAATATACCTTGAGAATACCTCAAGTGCCAGAGAGTTAATTTGTTCTTGACATAGGTTAAGATTCGTGTTGCTTCGGCTATCTTCCCAGTTTATATCATTTAGGGTTTGGTTTACTTGGTCCCACCTTATGTTTTTGTTATTGAAGTTGAATCTGGTGAAGGCTCCCTCGCGACTGATCACATTTTGTCAGTCTTGGGCCCCTTGCATAAATGTCTGAACCACTATTATGTTTGATCTGAGTATGTATATTGTTTTTGATATGATGACATTTCGTATCAGATCATCATTGTTAATGAAGATGAGGTTCAGCGTATTCTCCAATCATGTAGGCTCTATTATTTGCTGGTTTAAGGTGAATTTGGTGCAGAGATTTCAAAGCTCGTGTGTGTGTGAGTTTTCATCTGAGCTGCCTCCTGGTGTTATCTCTACTACAACATTATTTGCCATATTTCTCCATTTTAGGTGCCTTAGGTTTTTTTTTTTTTTTTTTACTCATCATTGAAAGATATGGTGTTGCTACATGATAGTTCATTAGAATATCAGATGGCAATACCGCGCACAATTTGTTCTGGCCTGTAGTTGTGGATTGCTGTGTATCCTGGTAGTGTGTAGATGTCTACTGTGTCTTAAGCCAGGTATCAGTAAGAATAATACAGGAGAGGGTTGCCTTTAATGAATCTAAGAGTGACAGGATGTCATCATAGGGATCTAATATTGTAATTCAAAATTTTGATATTTCTGGCATTGCTGAGGACAGTTCTGGCTTCTGTTGTTGTGTAGTAAAGGCAGTTGCTTTCACTTAACCCTTTGGGGGTCCAAGGGGTCTCTCTGAAACTCGTTCTCAGGGTCCACGAATTTCCAAAAAAAAAAAAAAAAAATTCTTATGAAATGATAGAGAATCTTTTTCCGATCATAACGCCAAAAAAATTATGAAATTTAATCGAAAAATAACGAAGTTATCGGTATCCATGACATTTACGCATCGGCGATTTCGCCCACTTTGAGCCCTATTTTCGGCAAATTCCAATGTTTCAGTCTACTAAAATTATAGCTATTTCGCTAGAACTCCATTTCTTCTATCAATTGAGTACAAGAAACTGCCTATTTACCAATTTCAACTACCCAAAATAGTGGTCAGAAAATGGCAATGTGGCCAATTTCACACAAATTTCAAACGATGCCAATTTCAAAATAGGGTCCATAATAAACAAGGCAGACATTCCTGGTACTAAAATAACATCTTCTCTGTTCATTAGTCATGTCTCCAGGCCCCTCTTACATTACTTTTGCTTTCCATTTTGAATTTTTATTCTCACAAAAAATAGAAGATAAACTGTTATATATACAACTGCATCACTGTAAAAATGGTATAAATAATATGAGCGCACTTGTGCAAGAATATTAGACTCTCCAGTTGATGTGTATTTGACGCATGGTGTGATTTGTTTACTCTTGAACATCGGCCAAAATTGAACATTTTCGTTACTTTGCGCTCAGTTTCAAGGTACTTGTCATCGTGAAACCAGTCAAAATTATCTCCATATCTGTAACATATCATCTATTCTATAAAATGAGACTACGAAAACGAGAATACAAGCATAAATACCATACGAAAATAGACTGCAAAGTCGCTTTTTTAAACCAAAAACACGATCAGAGTTTTTTTTTCCTCATTAGTATCAACAGGTCAGCAATTTTCTATATCAAACGAATGTGATCTCACCAACTTCCTTATATTACCATTACTGATTAGCCAATTGTCCTCAATACATAATATACGTGTGGTGTATTAATGTATGTTACTACTACATTATTGTGCAATTTTTTGTACTAACTTTACTAGCTAGTACCAACTACCTCATACACAATGTACTTTTTTTTTAGTGCTATTACTTGCTTAAACTTTTTAATATAAATCAAATCTTGCTTCTAAATTAATTTTATATCATATTTACTATCTGTCCATTTAATTTAATCCCCATTTATATATTCTCTTGAAATAGTTCCCAACAAATCAATACCTCTTGAAATAGTTCAAAACAAATCAATACCTAGTACTGCCTTTCATCCAATAACTCCTTTACTTGAAGCTTTAAAAGATAATTAAGGTGCTAATTCTGGTGCTAAAGTGTTTTACTCTTTTTGGTTACTGTTATATTCCCTAAAGTGTTTACTCTCATTGTTTACTATTATATTCCCTAGTTTTTTTTTTTTTTTTTTAAATATCTGCCACAGTTCTTATATTAATTTTTATTATAATAATTAAAGTGCTAACTCAGGTACTAAATTACTTTACTTTCATTGTTACTATTATTTTCCCTAGCTCCTTTATTCCTAGCTTTAGAATAACTACCATAGTTCAATTAATTGCATTTGTATAAATTAACTAAGGTACAAATTCACTTGCCAAGAACTCTATCTTATGTCTCTGTGAACAGTTATTAAAAATTTGTAATAATCCAATACAGTTACTAAGAATTTAATCTAGTACCATATTATTAAGTTTAGTATTATCCATTGTTCTCAGGTCTAGTTATAGAATCACATCAAATCTTATGATTACAGGAATTGATCCTGATATCAACCTATTATTAAATGACTTACATGATTCCAACAGCAACTGCAACTATTACACAGCAGATCAAGCAAAGACATTACTCAGAGCCAACAATAACATAACTATCTTCAATTACAATGTTAGATCTTTAAGCAAACATTATGATGACCTCACAGCACTACTCCAATCCCTCCAGACCAATATGTCAATCATCACACTCACTGAGACCTGGCTAAAGCCTGATACTACAGATGTCTATGCTATCCCAGGTTACACAGCCATTCACAACTGTTGGACAGATCAGCGAGGGGGTGGAATAGCTATATATTACTCAGATCAACTTGAATGTATCAATAACTCTTGCATAAGGGATGAGCATGGAGAATATATTATAGCTAAATTTAAATCAAAAGACCTGCAAAAACCCCTTACAGTGATAAACATCTACAGATTACCACAGTCAAACATTCACCATTTTAGTGAAAAACTAGGAAACCTGATAACTGATGCACACATGAACAAAGACCATTTGCTGCTCATAGGAGATTTCAATAAAAATCTCCTACATGACCAGGACCCACAAGTAACAGAATTCACAAACACTATGAGCAACTGCTTGTTACTACCAACAATATCAAAATCTACAAGAATCTCTGAGACTAGTACCTCATTACTAGACCACATCTGGACTAACACTATATCCCCTCTAAAATCAGGCATAATCACAGACAACACCACAGACCACTATCCGACCTTTCTCATAACCAACCTTGGTAAATTGCCTCTAGATATTACAAAAGTTACCTTCAGACTACATAACGAGTCAGCTGTAAATAACTTTATAACAACTATGATTAACATTGACTGGCATAATGAGTTAGAAACATATGCAGATACTAATGAATGCATCAAGAATTTCCTTAACAAAACCCACCACCTCTATAACAAACATTGCCCTAAAAAAACTAAACAGATCACAGCTAAGAGACTTAACAATCCCTGGCTAACACCCAACATCCTTAAATCCATTAACAAAAGGCACCAATATGAAAAACAATAACCAGAGAACAATCCAAACGCTACTCATCAACACTTACCAGCCTGATAAGAAGATCAAAATAATTGTATTATGAGAACAGACTCCAGAACATAAAAGGTGATATGAAAAAGACCTGGAAGACCCTATCTGCAATTCTAGGAAATAATAAAATAGCTAAAAACAACACCATCAAATTATCAAAAGCAGATGAACCACTACTCTCACCTACTGAGACAGCAAACAGACTTAATGTTTTCTTCTCCACCATAGGAAAGAAGCTAGCGAGTAAAATCCCAAGCTCAAACACCCGTCCAACAGACTACCTCACAAACACCTACCCTAATACGCTATTCCTAGCTCCTACCAACCCAATTTAAGTCTCGCTCATAATCAACACCCTTAAAAACAAGGCAGGAGACATAAACAGCTTACCAACTTTTATGTACAAAAAAGCTTCACAGGTACTGTCACCAATTATAGCAACACTATTCAATAAATCCATTGAAGCTTCTACCTTTCCATCAATTCTCAAAATAGCTAGGGTCACCCCGATCCACAAAGGAGGTGATCAAACAGACTTGAATAATTATAGACCAATTTCTAATTTACCACTGCTTTCTAAAATCTTCGAAAAATTAATTCATAGACAAATCTATTCCTACCTCGTCTCACACAATGTACTCAACCCCTGTCAATTTGGATTCAGGACAAACAAGAGCACAAACGATGCTATTATGCACATGTTGGAGTTAATATACACCGCACTTGAGAAGAAAGAAGTACCACTGGGAATCTTCATTGATCTACGCAAAGCTTTTGATACAGTCGACCATGATTTACTGCTCACAAAATTAGCACACTATGGTATAAGGGGGCACCCACTCAACTACCTAAAGTCATACCTCACCAACAGAAGCCAATACGTGTACACAAATGGAGCGAACTCTTCCACACAACAAATTACAGTCGGAGTCCCTCAAGGAAGTGTCCTGGGGCCACTCCTATTCCTCATTTACATAAATGACCTACCGAATGCATCACAACTACTCAAACCCATTTTATTTGCAGATGACACAACATATGTCTTCTCTCACCCAAATCCAGTTATACTGGCCAACACTGTTAATGCCGAATTACAGAAAATATCAACATGGATGACGACTAACAAGCTTACTCTCAATACTGACAAGGCCTATTTCATACAGTTTGGAAGCAAAGCCACAAATGTTCCACTTAACATAATGCTCAATGGTTCACCCATCACAAGACTCACAGAGGGAAAATTCCTAGGAATCCACCTTGACAGTAGCCTTAAATTCCAAACACACATACAACAAATTTCCAAGAAAATCTCAAAGACGGTAGGCATATTATCAAAGATACGCTATTATGTGCCACAATCAGCTCTCCTTGCACTATATCATTCACTTATCTACCCTTATCTCACCTATGGAATCTGTGCATGGGGATCAACAACACTAAATCACCTTAGACCACTCATAACACAACAAAAGGCTGCAGTCAGAATGATAACAAATTCCCACTCTAGACAGCATACTCCACCAATATTCAAAAGTCTAAAACTACTCACCGTACAGAACATTCATACTTATTCTTGTGCCTACTACATATATAAAACTTTACACTCTAATATAAACCCTCCACTCAAAATTCTCCTCACCAACTTTAATAGGACCCATGACCACAACACAAGACACAGATCCCTTTTTGATATACCCCGTGTTCATATCAACCTATGTAAAAATTCTATGCACATAAGGGCCCAAGAATCTGGAATTCATTACCAGTAAATATTAAGATAACCTTGTCTGAAAATCAATTTAAGGCTCAACTCAAAAACCACCTACTCACCCAAAACTAAATAATCATACTATAAACTACTTTGAAAAATGCTCATTATTACTTTCCTATACGATAATCTCAACTTTTTAATATAATATGTTAGTATTATGTTACCCCCTACTCACCCAAAACTAAATACTCATATTATAAGTTAATGTCAAACATGCTCAATGTTATTTTCCTTAAGATAATCTCAATTCCATATTACCATTCGAGAATCTAAACACCTGTAACAATCTAATATCATCTTTTAATAATTTTAACAGTAAAATTTCATCATATTGTAATTTGAAAACAATTTTTAACTAGAATAAACTCAATAAATTGCTCTAATATTAAGTACATAGTCTTTAAGTTACTAGATTAAGCTGCCCCTAATGCCATGGCATGTCAGTGGCTCTCCTTGCACTCAATTTACATTGTAACTACCAATACCTATGTAATCTGCAATGAAATAAAATTGACTTTACTTTACTTTACATTATGCACTGTGTGGTGCAGGATTTTTTTTATACTGCGCACACTGACCGCACAGACCCATTCTATCACATCTAGGCCTAACAGCCTGTTTCTGCTTGATTTGAGGGCGCTAGAATTTAGGCGTACTAGTACGTCAATAACCACAGTGCGTAAAACGTACTTGTACGACCATAACCCCAAAAGGGTTAAATGTTGACTGGCATTTATATTACTGTATATAGGTTCAGTTCAGGGTCGATGTCAGCATTGAGCATTTGGGGTTAACTGATAAATATTTAAATGATAATGAATTGCAGAATGGTGATTAAGGGGTAATATTAATATGGGGTGATTGAACAATAATGGTGTAAGTGTATATTGTTTCAGTAGATTATAAAACCTAAAAGACATATAGTGAAATAGTAGTAGTAAAATATAATGAACTAATAAGACCAGGTATATCAATAGCACCTAACAGTTATTGCACTAATGCTAAAATTAACTTTATACAGTAGACAGTAAAAAAAAATAGGTTTTAAAACAGTAGTACCTAACTTTGTTTTGTATTGCACTAATTATTATAGACTGCATACACTAGACAGTAAAAAAATATAGATCTATACGAATGGAGGATGGTAAAAGATAGTTATAGATATAAAAAAATTGAATTGTATACCTTTTGAGGCAAACAAGATGGTGATCTTGGTGTCTAACAAGAGTGTAAACTATAAGGTAGTGATTAGATAGCTTAGACAATTCACTGCTGTCAGATTGACAATATGGAAATGAGAATTAGTTTTTTTTTTTAAATAATTGGATGAAAAAAATAGGGGTGTCATAACAGTACAGTGGACCCCCTAAAATCGGCCTTAATCCATTCCAGGAGCTAGGCCTAAAATCGAACTGGCCGATTT
Organism: Cherax destructor; assembly: GCA_009830355.1. NCBI lineage: Eukaryota > Metazoa > Arthropoda > Malacostraca > Decapoda > Parastacidae > Cherax > Cherax destructor. Next base: position 26,930 of record WNWK01024567.1, read on the forward strand.
CTGAACCCTTATTTCCCATAAGAAATAATGTAAATACAATTAATAATAATCACCAAAAAATCATTTTTTTAAAGAATAAATTCTATAGTTTTACATACAAAAAACAATGAGAAATATATATAAAGCATTAATTTTAATGGATAAATGAACAGTTAAATCAGTTTTACCTTTATTGAAGACTCTTGTTGATGTATAAGAGAGGCAGGAGAGTTTGTTTGGAGGCAGGACAAGATAGTCCTTCAATATGACAATAATTTCAACTCTACGGCTTATTTATCTAGCACAATTCATCTAATATGACATAATAAACAATATTAATAACATAGAAGCATGATATATACTTTAGAATGAATAAAACATGTCATTACGAATGTGAGGACTGGTGGTAGTGTGTGGTTGTTGTTGGGTTTATAAGGGCTATTGACCATAAGCCGTACATATAGTGGTAGTGTTGGGCCTGGCAGCAGCAGGCCACCACCAATATTCGCTGAAACAATGTATGTAATTTATAAATAAGAAATATTTACACTTTAATTATAAATAAGAAATATTTACACTTTAATTTATAAATAAGTAATATTTACACTTTAATTTATAAATAAGAAATATTTACACTTTATAAATAAGAAATATTTACACTTTATAAATAAGAAATATTTACACTTATCTTGAAGGAGAGGGTGGCTTTGGTCTCAGTGCCCTTATATACCTCAAACACTGGAGGAGTTAAGTTTTGTGTCATCATTTTTCTATCACTTAATCGCTTAACTTACTTGCTACACTGTTAAGGCTACACTTTATCGCTGGCTGGTGCTATAGCCTTTATCGACTCATGCTGCTTTAGTATTGTACATATCGTAGAATCAGTGAATCACTGAAGAAGACACATTCTCCCCTCTCTCTTCCTCCTCCACTTTGGTACAGTGGACCCCCGAGTTATGAGCACCTCGGAAATCGTACAATTATGTAAGTGTAATATTGTAAGTGCTTTTGTAAGTGTATTTTTGGGGGTCTGAAATGGACTAACCTACTTGACATTATTCCTCAAGGGAGAAAATTCGTTCGGTAATGGCACTTGAGCAGCCTTCTGGCAGTGGCAGTGGCAACAGTGGCACCCAAGCTCTGAGATTTTTTCTCCAGCCAGAACCCATTAACGCTTCTATGATGGCATAATTGCAAGTATTACTGCACTAATGCACGTAGAACCCAGAATGACCCAAGAATATCAACAGTGAGACCAACAACTCAAAAAAATTGTCGATTTAAGTGGAGACTGCCATTCAAACCCAAAGCACAGCCCGCTGCCAGACGAACACCTACCCCAAGCTCTGAGCAACTATAGCTTCTCCGTCTTAACTACAACAACCCCTGTACTGCTATGAGACCTAATAACAGAAGAAGCAACAAAAAGAACAGCAAGAAATCACCAAGAACTCGGCTATTTCACTTGAATACCCAGCAGGACGCCGGTGCCTCATCCACCCCCCACCACTACCCCAGGCGACTCATCAACAACAACAATGGCTGACTCTCCCTCACCCTACTCAACCACCACCTAAGACGATGGGACAGCAACAACACCAATCATGACTGAATCTCCCTCAAACCACACTGCCTTCGTAGGATTTGACCCATCTGAAATGATCTCGGGTATGACAAATGATCCTGTCACTCTTAAATCATACATCACCAACCTAACTGTGGAAAACATGAATCTTCGTACAACACTATCTAAACATGAAACTAAGTTCGCCCACCTTGAAAGCAAGATTCTCATCCTTGAAAAGAAGTTTACATCAGCTGGAATGGCTGATTTTGGCAAGACCCTCCAGTTATAGCCAGCCATACAGAGCAAATAACATCCCTAAACACGAAGGTTGGGAAAATGCTGTCAAGGACTGGAAGACAAACAGGATACTCAGCTGAACGAATATTTTACTAACCAAGAAGATAAAACTGAGCAAGATAAGTTATCTGACTCAGTAATAATTAGCAGTTCACTCTTTCCAAGTGACATAAATCATACAAACTGCATAGATGCTACTCTTCAGACCATAAAAGACCACTTAAATGTAATAGTGCCAGCATCAGAGATAACAAAATCTCGATTACTAGGTAACCAAGGTAGAAAAAAAAGTGTTATCCTTAGATTTTTTTTGAAAGACAGGAAAAAGATCTAATAAGTTCATCCATTAAAGCAAAAGATGTTTATGTAAAAGAGTGTCTCACAAAAATGTGTGAGAACCTCCTATACAGAGTAAGAAAACTTATACTGAGAATAATGACAAAATCCACCAGTGCTTCACACGAGAGGGAAAATTTAGAAGGAAAACAAATGTAGGCCGGTTTTCTATATCACGAATGAAAAAGAACTGTCCAACTTCCTTTGAGATGCTAATCTTACAGAGTCGACCAACCTCAGAGACCAAATCCTTAGACTACGAGGCAATTAAATTCCATAATTGTCCTAGTAACTGCTACCTCATATCTCAAATTTTTCACACAAATGATTGGGTGACTTATTTTGTATTTCTTGTATTAGACGCAACTACCTCATTATATTAACTTTTTTATATACAGTGGTACCGACTTACGTTTAATCCGTCAGAGGGATTTCTTAAAGAAAAAAACGT
>WNWK01024568.1:0-29560 GCA_009830355.1 Cherax destructor
CAGGGAAACCAGTTAATTGATTTAGTTGGACTTGAGTCCTGGAAATGGGAAGTACAATGCCTGCACTTTAAAGGAGGGGTCTGAGATAGTGACAGCTGGGAGGGACTTTTCTCAGCTGTAGTATCTGAGCTCCTCTGCAAAGACAGTGATTATGTATGAGTGTGGTGAAAGTGTTGAATGATGATGAAAGTTTTTTCTTTTTGGGGATTTTCTTTCTTTTTGGGTCACCCTGCCTCGGTGGGAGACGGCCGACTTGTTGAAAAAAAAAAAAAAAAAAAAATATATATATACATTTACTTACCTTTATTAAAGAGTTGCAGGCATCTGGAAGATAGAGTAATGAGTAATGAAGGTCCTCTTGGGCATTTTCTTCCGAAACAGGCCTGTTTCATCACAATTTAACACTTGTTGGGGGAGGAATTCTTCAGCCTCTACGAAGGGGAATCCCCACTCCCTGCATGCCTGCTACACTCCCTGCATGCCTGCTACACTCCCTGCATGAATGCTACACTCCCTGCATGCCTGCTACACTCCCTGCATGTCTGCTACACTCCCTGCATGCCTGCTAAACTCCCTGCATGCCTGCTACAGTCCCTGCCTGCCTGCTACACTCCCTGCATGTCTGCTACACTCCCTGCATGTCTGCTACACTCCCTGCATACCTGCTACACTCCCTGGATGTCTGCTACACTCCCTGCATGCCTGCTAAACTCCCTGCATGAATGCTAAACTCCCTGCATGCCTGCTACACTCCCTGCATGCCTGCTACACTCCCTGCATGTCTGCTACACTCCCTGCATGCCTGCTAAACTCCCTGCATGTCTGCTACACTCCCTGCACGCCTGCTAAACTCCCTGCATGAATGCTAAACTCCCTGCATGAATGCTACACTCCCTGCATGCCTGCTAAACTCCCTGCATGCCTGCTACACTCCCTGCATGAATGCTACACTCCCTGCATGAATGCTACACTCCCTGCATGAATGCTACACTCCCTGCATGTCTGCTACACTCCCTGCATGCCTGCTAAACTCCCTGCATGAATGCTAAACTCCCTGCATGCCTGCTAAACTCCCTGCATGATTGCTAAACTCCCTGCATGAATGCTAAACTCCCTGCATGAATGCTACACTCCCTGCATGCCTGCTAAACTCCCTGCATGCCTGCTACACTCCCTGCATGAATGCTACACTCCCTGCATGAATGCTACACTCCCTGCATGAATGCTACACTCCCTGCATGAATGCTACACTCCCTGCATGAATGCTACACTCCCTGCATGAATGCTACACTCCCTGCATGAATGCTACACTCCCTGCATGAATGCTACACTCCCTGCATGAATGCTACACTCCCTGCATGAATACTACACTCTCTGCATGAATGCTACACTCCCTGCATGAATGCTACCACACGGGTGCCACTAGGAAGCTTCTTTGGACCCATGGTGACTTATTTCACAGTGACAATCACTAAAGCACCAAAAAAAACACCAAATGTAGTGTGAATGTTTGAAAGAGCGCGCTAGGTAATGTTCTCTCAATGGTAAACAACGCTTCACTGGCGGCGTCCTGCGTCCTGCGCAGGTGCGGAGCAGGCGGACAGGTCTAATACGTTACGAAACACGAGCGGTTTTACGATTCTCGAAATCGTAAAAAGCTTACGAAACACGATGTTTACGAAGTAAGAACCTTACGAAACTCGGGGGTCCACTGTATATACAATTATCTATATTAAGTTCATTTTGTTTCTACATACAGTACAGTAGTATAAGGGTATTACAGTGGACCCTCGGTTTTCGTTGAAAATTCTTTACAGAATGCTGTTTGAGTGCCGTTACCGAACGAATTTGTTCCCATAAGGACAAATGTAAATTAGATTAGTCATTTCAGACCCCCAAAAGTACACTTACAAAAGCACTTACAAAAATACACTTACATAATTGTTCGAGTTTGGAGGTGAACGAAAACCGAGGGTCCACTGTACTTTAATTGTGCTCTTATCACAAGTGTAATATTTACCATAGGACCCCTGTATTCGCTGGGGATATGTTCCAAGTACCTGCCATGGATACCGAAATCGCGGATAGTAGCAAGCCCTATATATAAGTCGTATACTTACCTATTATAAAGTTTAATTGATAAATTATTCACAATAAGTGGACAATTATCACTTTTTCACTGATGGGAAGCACTTCACGGCTTCTCTCAGGCTTTGAAGAAATGCCAGCTCTTCTACTTTTGCACTTTGGGGTCATTATTATGCAAAATTAAGAGGTATTTTTGGGCCACAGTAAAACGTGGATAACTGAAACCATGGATACCAAATCAGTGGATATGGGGGTTCTACTGTATTCATAAATTAATTTTGTAACTAAATTTTCAAGCCATGTTGTGTACATCTTTGTGCGCTGGGCATTAAACGTAATGCTTATTTCTTTCTTTATAGCCTCAAACATTCAGCATATCTGTGAAGGCTTATAACCTAACATTTCCTCCACAGAGCAGTTAACACACAAGAGTGATGCTACTTGGCTAGGACTCTCTTACAACCAGATATCTGACCAGTGGATCTGGAGTGACGGCCAGGTCAATGACTACACTAACTGGAACGAGGGAGAACCCAACAGTGACACTGAGAATTGTGTTGAGTGCATTGACTACCCTACTGATCCTGCTCATGGCAAGTGGAACAACTTGGACTGTACTGCATCCAGGGCTTTTGCATGTGAATTATTCCCAAGTAAGTTGAGGGTCTGTGTACTCTCTTGTATGGTAAACATTTTTTTTTAACACTGATTGTATCCCATCAAGGTAGGGTGATCCGACAAAGAGGAAAATACTTTCACTGTCACTCATTCAGCCACTGTCTTGCCAGAAGTAAGCCCGCATTACAATGTAGATGACCCTCCAAACTGCCTCCACAGTGCAGGCACTGTACTTCCCACCTCCAGGACTCTAAGTCCAGCTAACTGTTCTGAATCCCTTCATAAATGTTATCATACTCTCAATCCAACATCATGTTAAATCATTAAATCCACTTGCCTCTACTAACTCCTATCTAACACACTCTTATCTAACCAATCCTAACCTAACCTAAATTACTGGGAATGGTTGAAGTTCTTTGACCTGTACTTCTTGGAATGCAAGCGAGAAAGATACATCATAATACTCACTTAAAAAATCTTAGAAGGACTAGTCCCAAATCTTCACACAGAAATCACTCCCAGTGAAAGCAAAAGACAAGGCAGGCAATGCAACAGTCCCTCAATGAAAAGCGGGGGTGCCATGACTACACTAAGAGACAACACAGTAAGTGTCACACAGGTTGCCCAAGACTGTTCAACTGTCTCCCAGTATATATTAGGGGGATTACCAGTAGACCCCTAGCTGTCTTCAAGAGGGAGCTGGATAGGCACCTAAAGTCAGTACTTGACCAGCAGAACTGTGGTTTGTACGTCAATTTGCATGTGGCCGGAAGTAACAGCCTGGTTGATCAGACCCTGATCTACTGCGAGACCTGGTCATAGATGCTGACCCCCGGAACATCCTCCAGGTATACACACAAGCCTGTTGGATGTCCAAACCTCTAGCATTCAAAACCTCCTCTACTCCCTCCACATGCATGCACGCACACTTACGCACACAGGTGGCCAAAGACTGCAAACCTCACTCAAGGAAAAGGATCTTGGGGTGAGTATAATACCGAGCACATCTGAGACGCACATCAAACAGATAACTTCTGCAGCATATGGGCGCCTGGCAAACCTAAGAATAGCGTTTCGATACTCAGCATGGAACCGTTCAAGACTCTGTACACCATATACGTCAGGCCCATATTGGAGTATGCAGCACCAGTTTGGAACCCACACCTGGTCAAGCATGTCAAGAAATTAGAGAAAGTGCAAAGGTTTGCAACAAGACTAGTCCCAGAGCTAAGGGGAATGTCCTACGAAGAAAGGTTAAGGGAACTTGGCCTGACAACACTGGAGGACAGGAGGGTTAAGGGAGACATGATAACGACATATAAAATACTATGAGGAATTGATAAGGTGGACAAAGACAGGATGTTACAGAGATGGGACAAAGAAACAAGGGGTCACAGTTGGAGGTTGATGAGTCAAAGGGATGTTAGGAAGTATTTCTTCAGTCATAGAGTTGTCAGGAAGTGGAATAGTCTGGAAAATAACGTAGTGGAGGCACGAACCATACATAGTTTTAAGACGAGGTTTGATAAAGTTCATGGAGCAGGGAGAGTGTGACCTAGTAGTGATCAGTGAAGAAGTGGGGCCAGGAGCTTTAACTCAACCCCTGCAACCACAAATAGGCGAGTACAGACACACACACACACACACACACACACACACGTGGAGTACATACAAGTGGAGTTAGATAATCAGTTTAGGTGCCAAAAAAATTTGGAAGGATCAGACGCAGTACAACAAACACCAGCAAGGAAAACGAGCCTGCCATGACCCACTTCGCTGCCAGATGTTGGCCAGGATGGTGATTTTCAACAAATGTCTGGACATCATTCCACTTGGAACAAATTTCCTTAATCACTGAAAAAGGCACCTCCTTCTCTTCCTTTTCCTCCTCCTCCTTTTCTGAAGCAATAACCTCAACTCTGGTCTGATGATGTTCCAGTTCCAGCTCTTGCAGCTCTTCATTGGTTAGCTCTACCCTGTGGTCCTGCACCAACTCTTCCACATCCTCACCACTCACCTCCAACCCCAAGCTGTTCCCCAATGCCACAATATCTTCCACAACAGGCACAGGGTCGTCAGGGTCAGCCTAAATCCTTCAAAATCCCTCTGTTGGACACAACCTGGCCACAGTGGTCTCCAAACAGAGTTCAAAGTCCTGGAAGTCACTCCCTCCCAAGCCTTACCTATAAGGCCTATGCAGTTGTAGATATTGAAGTGATTCTTCCAGAACTCTCTAAGGGTCAATTCAGTGTCCGAGGTCACTTCAAAGCACTTCTGAAATACTGCTTTGGGGTACAGTTTCTTGAAGTTAGAAATGACCTGCTGGTCCATGGGCTGGAGAAGAGGAGTGGTGTTAGGAGGCAAGAACTTCACTTTTATAAATTTGAAGTCCCTAGACATTTGGTCTTCCAAGTCTGGAGGATGTGCAGGAGCATTGTCCAGTACCAGGAGGCACTTGAGTCCCAAATTGTTTTCCTGAAGGTATTTTTTCACACTTGGGCCAAACACATCATCAACCCAATCTTTGAAAATTGGCCTTGTGACCCATGCATTATGATTTGCTTTCCACATCACACACAATCTTTTCTTGTGGACATTGTGTTTCTTGAACACTCTTGGAGTTTCAGAGTGATACACGAGTAAAGGCTTCACTTTGAAATCCCCACTTGCATTGCTACACAACATGAGAGTTAGCCTGTCTTTCATAGGCTTGTGTCCATGCAGTGTCTTTTCCTCCTGCGTGATGTAGGTCCTGTTGGGCATTTTCTTCCAAAACAGGCCTGTTTCATCACAGTTAAACACTTGTTGGGGTTTCATATTTTCACTCTTTAAGTAGTCCTGAAATTCCTGCACAAACTTTTCAGCAGAATGTTTGTCTGAACTTGCAGCCTCACCATGCCTTACAACACTGTGTATGCCACTACGCTTCTTAAATCTCTCAAACCAGCCTTTGCTGGCCCTAAATTCACTACCAGCAGCACTTGTTCCAGGAGTTTTCTTCAAAAGATCTTCATGCAAATGCCTTGCCTTCTCACAAATAACAGACTCCACTACACTATCTCCCACTATTTGTTTTTCTTTAATCCACAATAACAATAACTTTTCAATTTCTTCCATTATTGGTGACCTTTGTTTTATTACAAAAGCTACTCCTCTGGCAACATCAGCATTCTTAATCTGTTCTTTCTTTGCCAGGATGGTTGTAATTGTTGATTTTTTTTTTCCCAAACATCCTGGCAAGTTCCAGCACCCGCATACCACTCTCATATTTCTCAATCACCTCTCTCTTAAATTCCATGGTGTTTCTCACTCTCTTTGCCACAGGAACTTTACTAGGAACTTTCTTGGGAGCCATGGTTATTTATTTCGCAGTTTCACTGACAAAAAACCACGAAAAACAAGCGAAATGTCTGGATGAATGAGCAGAAGCTTCCTCACGCACCGAGAGACACAGGCAAACTGAAGCGCAGGCTGCCTCAGCCGGCGGAAGAACGCGTCCTATACGGCCGCTAACCGAAAAAACGGCCGCTAACCGAGTTGGCCGCTAACAGGAACGGCCGCTAACCGAGGGTTCACTGTATAGGTCTCCTATACGCATATATGCACACACCCAAACATGCCGTGTGCACACCCACACACACACAAACACACATGACGTGTGCACATCCACACACACACACATGCCGTGTGCACACCCACACATACTAGAACCTACAAAGACATACTAAAACATTCAAGCTAGGAATACTCTTAATGGCCCAAAGAGATCAGAAGATTAACAGCAGTGTGCATGTGTTGAAGGCAGACAGATCTCACCCATACACACACACACACACACACACAAATAGAGAAAAGTAATTGTTAAGGTAGTATGTCATTGATATAAGCTAGGTCTGTATAAGCTGTATCAGGTACCTGTAGAAATAAAGATTACAGCCTCTACTCACTTAATGACGGAGTTCCGGTCCTAAGACCATGTTGGTAAACGAATTCATCGCCAAGCAAGGAGCCTACTATAATGGAAGTGGGTTTGTGTCAACCATCTTTGATATTCTTTTAATGTCACCTTTGCACCATTTATAACATTTTTAGTATATTTTTAAATGTTCATTCAGTAGTGTACAGTCTCTCCTCACTTAATGACGTACTCGTTTACCGACAACTCGGAGGGCTCTCCCACGAATTAAATTTATCAAATGTCACTGGCTGTCATCAGTTATCTGACACTTGTCACAACACCATAAAAAAAAGTGACCACGACCATTACAGAAATGCTATGTGCTAAACATACACTCTTTTTCAGTAAGTCAATCAAGTCAGTAAGTTATTCAGTCAAGTCAGTAAGTTATTCAGTCAAGTCAGTGTGTCATTCAGTCAAGTCAGTGTGTCATTCAGTCAAGTCAGTGTGTTATTCAGTCAAGTCAGTGTGTTATTCAGTCAAGTCAGTAAGTCATTCAGTCAAGTCAGTGTGTCATTCAGTCAAGTCAGTGTGTCATTCAGTCAAGTCAGCAAGTCATTCAGTCAGGCAGAAAGATAGACAGACAGACAGACATGATAAAGAAGCCCAAATTAATAAAAACTGACATATATGGAGAGGTATCAGAGGGTGTGTGGGGCTGGGGATATACAGAGAGAGGGAGAAGGTGGGGAGAGGGAGGGGTGGTGACACTTTTGAAGGGTCAGTAAGGGGTCATTCCTCGATTAGCGACGAAATCGTCTACCGACGGGGTGTTAGGCCCTATCTCCGTCGTTAAGTGAGGAGAGACTGTACTGTACAGTGGTACCCCGACTTACGATATTTTTTCATTCCAGAATGCTGTTCAAGTGCCATTACCAAACGAATTTATCTCCATAAGAAATGATGTAAAATAGACTAGTCCTTTTAGACCCCCAAAATTACACTTACAAAAACATTTAAAAAAATAAACTTACATAAAAGGGTGTGTTTGGGGACCATCGTAAGTCGGGGTACCACTGTATATTGTAATAAACAGAATAGAGGAAATCAGCTTTAACATACAGTGGACCCCCGAGTAACGAGCACCCCGGAAATCGTACAATTATGTAAGTATAATATTGTAAGTGCTTTTGTAAGTGTATTTTTGGGGGTCTGAAATAGACTAACCTACTTGACATTATTCCTTAAGGGAGTAAATTCGTTTGGTAATGGCACTTGAGCAGGCTTCTGGAATGAATTATGCTCATTACTCGGGGGTCCTCTGTACATACATTAGTTAGGTATGCATACTGGTCAGGGAGCCCGTCGTTAAGTGAGGAGAGGCTGTATTTTTATTATTATTATTATTATTGTTCAGTTAGAAATACTTTGGTAATGTTAATGATAACAATAAATTTATTTCAGTATGATATAATGTTTGTACAAAGGAGAATGACATTTGGGTGTATGTATATGCCGAAAGCCGCTTTATATGCAGAGCATTTCAGGCAAACTTAAGACTAACTTAAGATTAATAAGGCAATAACAATATGAGTAATTTTTTACATACAGTCACTTAGGTAAGTGTAATTGTTAATTTAGGAGTTTACAATGAATACAAGAGAATTTAATGTTCTATTAGTTCATACTATATGGCTTTAATAAGTTTAACAGAGAGGAATTACAGGAAAAGACTGTGGAGCACCTAGACATGAATGAGCTTATACATGATAACCAACACAATTTCAGGGAGGGTAATTCCTGTGTCACAAACCTACTGGAGTTTTATGACAAGGTGACAGAAGGAGAAAGAGTGGTGGGAAAACATTGGTGAATGGGCCCTGGTAAGGGGTGGTAGTGGCAACTTGCCCACTGCTGCCTAAGGGCTCATTTAAAGTGACAGGTTGCCTCAAAGATGTATTAATCCCTTTCAGCATAACATAACAGTCCTGAACTTTATTCATCCATCTTCTGAACCCAGCAGCAGGTCTTCGAGTTGCTCATATGCTACTGTCTAGGCTCGTTGCATACTCTCCAGTAGATTTAAGTTAGCCTCTAACTCTAAGTAATCCACTGGATTCGCCTGGATCAATGTTTCGTAGGTATTAATCACTCTCGTGACGAGAGCCTGCTTATGGGGTAAACTGAGTCTACAGTTGTCTAACATAGCCATGGTGACTTACGAGTCAGCAAAGACTCGCTATTATGGTAACATTTCTAGTCAACAGGTGAGTGGAACTGACAGCTATATGACTCAGACTGTCTAATAAATGTAGGTCAGTGTGGCAGTACATCTGGGTGCTCGATCACCCTGTCTGTTCTGACTGCTAGACAGGTGCTCTCTGGTGTACTAGACAGTAACTACGCTTTTACCACCTAACACATGTACTGACCCCATGTGTGCCCACTGGGTTCTCTCATAACAATTTCTGGTTCATTCAACGAAAACTGGTGTGTGTGTGTGTGTGTCCCTAGTGGTCATGTGTTATTGTGGTGATGTCACAATTTGGCATCGTAGGTGTAGTGTTGTAGGTGCGGTGCCAATTGGTGCCACCGTTTGTGTTTATGATTAACAGTTAATAATGAAAGACTGTCGCCTGTAGTGGCAATGTTACTCCTAGTCACTGGTACTATCTAGGTTCTAGCTAGTTCTGTAGAACCACATCCAGTTCTTAGGGACCACTTATGTGTAGAATAGAGGGTGTATGTGTGGGCTATGACTGATTAGGTTAGTGATCTAATCAAGTCATTAGTGGAATTCAGCCCAGAAACCTGCCATTCCATTTCTAGATAACTGAATTCTTACCTCTAGTTCACACAGGGCAGTGTAGGTAAGCCAATTGCAGCTAGCTGCATCTCAGGTGAGCTCATCCCCAATAAAGTACAAGAAATGCACATTTAATGATACAGTTAATGGGTACTTATTATCATCGAGTATGGGGGGTCTATGGTACCTCAGTTGAGACACCTGAGATTCCTATATTTGAGTCACTGATCTGCAACCGTCCTTCTCCACATGGGAAGCTACAAATTAGTCTTGTAGGTAACAGTGAAGGGGTCTAATTCTCGTTGTAATATGTTATCAAATAGTAGAGTATTTCACTGCACCAAGGCCTGTTGTAGGATAAGTCGTCCTAATTAACTAGGCTATTAATTGATCTATACAATTAGGCAGATCCATCACCGGCCTCACTCGCGAACAGGTGTTTGTGTGACTGAAGCTGGGGTAGCAGGAGTGGGCACTCTTGACTGGCTGGAACAAATGCCCATTGTTCACAGTTGTTTAGGTAACTGTAGGTACTAAACTAAATTACTCTGTCTAACTCTAACTTAGCTTAAATACTTCCAAGTAGAAGTATTTTTAGCCTGTAGAGGCTTCATTACTAAATTAGTCTTATAAATTAAGAGTGGTTAAGGAAATGTGTCACCCTTGGATGTAGGCATTTGTGGGTCCACTGTTCGTCCCTCCCCCCTCCTTTCCTCCCTACTTTGGGGTCTAATGGTTTGGGAAATCAGCTGCCTTCTGATTTCCCACATCAAGTTCCCTTCACAAACATTTCTTTTACAGGAACAGAGCTTTAAGAAAACACAAACACAAAAAACACACAAACACATCTGTACTTAATAAAATCGAGTATTGATGAACCAAATGAAGTTTTACAACCTGCGAGGCATAGTGCAAACATATGTGAAACAGGAATAAATGTGAATGGATGGGACTTAACCATTGTTCATGCATATAGCTGGCCCGACACTATAACCACTCAACAATAGAGATTATAGTATGATGCATGGACCATGGTTAAAGTCCTTGTTCATTCCTCTGTTCATTAATTGAGAGTCACTCATTATGACTTGGGTTTATACATGAAACACATTCATCTTTGCACTGTCACTTTCCACTCAAACTCCTTTCATGGAGGAAGTGCCTAGCCGTAGATGTTGATGAAGGGCTCTTTAGTTAAGCTCTTTAGCTTAGTTTTTTCTTTGACTAAATTAAACTGGATAATAATAATAATTCTAGGTAGTAGGTTGGTAGACAGCAACCGCCCAGGGAGGTACTACTGTCCTGCCAAGCAAGTGTGAAACGGAAACCTGTAATTGTTTTACATGATGGTAGGATTGCTTGCGTTCTTTTTCTGTCTCATAAGCATGTGGGATAACAGGTATATCTTGCTACTTCTACTTACACTTAGATCGCACTACACATGCATGTACAGTCATCCCTTGGTTTTCGATTTTCTCAGTTTTCACAGATTTTAGTTTTCGCTCACTTTTTTCGTGGAAAAATTGTCTCAGTTTTCGCCGATGTTACGGAACCTGTACACCAGTGCCGTGCACATACAAAGGCCGTAGGCCCGCCATCCACGAACCTCCCACGCACATTGTCACGCAGTCTAGCATTGTTTATGCTTGAGTGAACATCACCCCAGGAGTTCATACAAAACATTTATTAACAATTCAATGTTTTTGGCTCTTGATTATTGTGTGTGACTACTAAATAAGCTACCATGGGCCCAAAGAAAGCTCCTAGTGCCAGTCCTTTGGTAAAGAAAGTGAGAAACACGATGGAGTTTAAGAGTGTAGCAGGCATGCAGGGAGTGTAGCATGTATGCAGGGAGTGTAGCATGTATACAGGGAGTGTACCATGCATGCAGGGAGTGTAGCATGTATGCAGGGAGTGTAGCATGTATACAGGGAGTGTAGCATGTATGCAGGGAGTGCAGCATGTATGCAGGGAGTGTGAGATGCGGAGGTAGCAGTGCAGGAGTGTAGCAGTATGCAGGAAGTGTAGCATGAATGCAGGGAGTGTAGCATGTATGCAGGGAGTGTAGCATGTATGCAGGGAGTGTAGCATGTATGCAGGGAGTGTAGCATGTATGCAGGGAATGTAGCATGTATGCAGGGAGTGTAGCATGTATGCAGGGAGTGTAGCATGTATGCAGGAAGTGTAGCAGGTATGCAGGGAGTGTAGCAGGTATGTAGGGAGTGTAGTAGGCAGGGAGGGAGTATAGCAGGCATGCAGGGAAGTGACTCCGGATAAGGACTTGGTACCTAAATTCCTTATGGAAGGGGATTCCCCTTCCAAACAATAGCCTCTCTTCCCTCTCCCCTCCTCCCTTTCTTCCATCCAGCAACATCAGTAAGTGCCACATTGAGTTCATTCATTTGTGCATGTAAATCTATCTTTAAGGCCCCCCAATTTTTTTTTTTTCCAAACTTCTGGGTTTCTGGAATGGATTAATTGAATTTCCATTATTTCTTATTGGGAAAATAGTTTTGGTTTTCGCCGATTTTGGTTTTAGTTGATCCATCTGGAACGGATTAAAATCGAAAGCCAAGGGATGACTGTACAGTGGAACCTCAGTACTTGAACGTAATTAATTCCAGAAGGCTGTTTGAGTGCCAATCCATTCGAGTATTGAACAAATTCTTTGCAACCAATTTTGTTTTTGGTTGGATGTTATCACTAATCTTCGTAGGGCCCATGGTGACTTATACAAATAATATAGAAAAAACACCAAAAAATGTTAAGAAACACGAAATAGTTTACATTGAAGTTCTGGCAGGTTGTGTTTGTTTGGTCGAGTGCTGAGCTTTGTTTGAGTAGGGAGCTGTTCACGTTCCGAGGTTCTACTGTTCATTCATATGTATTTATACACCCATCTGGGGTTTCTTCTATTTTCTTAATACGTAGTTCTTATTCTTCTTTATTTCCTCATCTCCATGGGAAAGTGGAAAAGAATTCTTCCTTCGTAAGCCTTGCATGTCATAAGAGGCAACTAAAATGTCAGGAGTAAGGGGCTAGTAACCCCGTCTCCTATATTAATTACTAAATTTAAAAAAGAAAACTTTCATTTTTCTTTTTAGGTCACCCTGCCTTGGTGGGATATGGTTGGTTCATTAAAAAAAATAATACAGTAATAATAATTAGCATGATAATAATCTGTGAGATTCATTGTCGGGGTCCTCACCTTCCCTGGATCAAACTCAATTACATCATGTTGACAGTGATTATGTATGAGTGAGGTGAAAGTGTTGAATGATGATGAAAGTATTTTCTTTTTGGGGATTTTCTTTCTTTTTGGGTCACCCTGCCTTGGTGGGAGATGGCTGACTTGTTGAAAAAAAAATAATAATAATAATTATATACAGACAACTTACTTTCAAGTTAAAAACCAGGAATGTAATTTGTTTGTAAGGTTGGGATGATCTGTATTGCATAACAATTGTCCAAGTAGTAAGAGCTTTATCAAGTTCTGTATTGTGTATTTTTTCTTCATTATCATCAGAAGTGCACCATTATTTTCCTACTTGTTTTTGCCCTGTTCTCAGCACACACGGTAGGCTGTGAGGAGGGTTGGTTCAACTTCGACAACTACTGTTATTGGACATCTGACTCATATGACTCGTATAACTGGGTAAGCTTCAGCAGTGCCCGAGCAGACTGTCAGAGCAAAGGTGGGGACCTCGTCTCCATTCACAGTGCTGAGGAGAATGACTATATCATGTCCCAACTCAATTCTGATTGTAAGTATTTATTACTGATTGTCTCTCAACATGTCTCTTTTCCTCCTGATGAAACTTTCTGATCCTTATAACATTACATTTGAAAAGTACACTAGAAATTACATATGCAATATAATTATAAATTATTAGGTTATTAATATTGACAAAGCTGAAAGGGGTAGGCGAGTTTCAGTGGGGAGAAATAAATGGGATTAAGTCAGGAGTATCTGAGAGAGTTAGAGCTAAGGAAGGGGTAGCAATAATGTTGAAAGATCAGTTATGGAAGGAAAAGAGGGAATATGAATGTGTAAATTCAAGGATTATGTGGATTAAAATATGGGTCGGATGCGAAAAGTGGGTCATAATAAGCGTGTATGCACCTGGAGAAGAGAGGAGTGTAGAGGAGAGAGAAAGATTTTGGGAGATGTTAAGCGAATGTATAGGAACTTTTGAACCAAATGAGAGAGTAATTGTGGTAGGGGACCTAAATGCTAAAGTGGGAGAAACATGCAGAGAGGGTGTAGTAGGTAAGTTTGGGGTGCCAGGTGTAAATGATAATGGGAGCCCTTTGATTGAACTTTGTATAGAAAGGGGTTTAGTTATAGGTAATACATATTTTAAGAAAAAGAGGATAAATAAGTATACAAGATATGATGTAGGGCGTAATGACAGTAGTTTGTTGGACTATGTATTGGTAGATAAAAGACTGTTGAGTAGACTTCAGGATGTACATGTTTATAGAGGGGCCACAGATATATCAGATCACTTTTTATTTATAGCTACAGTGGGAGTAAAAGGTAGATGGGATACAAGGAAAATAGAATCAGTAAGTAAAAGAGAGGTGAAGGTTTATAAACTAAAAGAGGAGGCAGTTAGGGTAAGATATAAACAACTATTGGAGGATAGATGGGCTAGTGAGAGTGTAGGCAATGGGGTCGAAAATGTATGGGGTAGATTTAAAAATGTAGTGTTAGAGTGTTCAGCAGAAGTTTGTGGTTACAGGCGAGTGGGTGCGGAGAGAAGAGGAGCGATTGGTGGAATGATGATGTAAAGAGAGTAGTAAGGGAGAAAAAGTTAGCATATGAGAGGTTTTTACAAAGTAGAAGTGATGCAAGGAGGGAAGAGTATATGGAGAGAAAAAGAGAGGTTAAAAGAGTGGTGAAGCAATGTAAAAAGAGAGCAGATGAGAGAGTGGGTGAGATGTTATCAGCAAATTTTGTTGAAAATAAGAAAAGTTTTGGAATGAGATTAATAAGTTGAGGAAGCCTAGAGAACAAATGGATTTGACAGTTAAAAATAGGAGAGGAGAGTTATTAAATGGAGAGTTAGAGGTATCGGGAAGATGGAGAGAATATTTTGAGGATTTGTTAAATGTTGATGAAGACAGGGAAGCTGTGATTTCGTGTGAGGGCAAGGAGGAATAACATCTTGTAGGAGTGTGGAAGAGCCAGTTGTGGGTGTAGGGAAGTTCGTGAGGCAGTGGGTAGAATGAAAGGGTAAGGCAGCTGGGATTGATGGGATAAAGATAGAAATGTTAAAAGCAGGTGGGGATATAATTTGGAGTGGTTGGTGCTATTATTTAATAAATGTATGGAAGAGGGTAAGGTACCTAGGGATTGGCAGAGAGCGTGTATTGTTCCTTTGTATAAAGGCAAAGGGGACAAAAAGAGAGTGCAAAAATTATAGGGGAATAAGTCTGTTGAGTGTACCTGGTAAAGTGTATGGTAGAGTTATTATTGAAAGAATTAAGAGTAAAACAGAAAGCAGGATAGCAGATGAACAAGGGGCTTTAGGAAAGGTAGGGGTGTGTAGACCAAGTGTTTACAGTGAAACATATAGGTGAACAGTATTTGGATAAGGGTAAAGATGTTTTTGTGGCATTTATGGATTTGGAAAAGGCGTATGATAGGGTAGATAGGGGGCAATGTGGCAGATGTTGTAGGTGTATGGAATAGGAGGAAGGTTACTGAAAGCAGTGAAGAGTTTTTATGAGGATAGTGAGGCTCAGGTTAGAGTGTGTAGGAGGGAAGGGACTTTTCCCAGTAAAAGTGGGCCTTAGACAAGGATGTGTGATGTCACCGTGGTTGTTCAATATATTTATAGATGGGGTTGTAAGAGAAGTGAATGCGAGGGTCTTGGCAAGAGGTGTTGGGCTAAAAGATAAAGAAGCAAATACAAAGTGGGAGTTGTCACAGTTGCTTTTTGCTGATGACACTGTGTTTTTGGGAGATTCTGAAGAGAAGTTGCAGAGGTTGGTGGATGAATTTGGTAGGGTGTGTAAAAAAGAAAATTGAAAGTGAATATAGGAAAGAGTAAGGTGATGAGGATAACAAAAAGAATAGGTGACGAAAGATTGGATATCAGATTGGAGGGAGAGAGTATGGAGGAGGTGAATGTATTCAGATATTTGGGAGTGGACATGTCGGCGGATGGGTCTATGAAGGATGAGGTGAATCATAGAATTGATGAGGGAAAAGGGTGAGTGGAGCACTTGAGTCTGTGGAGACAAAGAACCTTGTCCATGGAAGTAAAGAGGGAATGTATGAGAGTATAGTTATACCAACGCTCTTATATGGGTGTGAAGCATGGGTGATGAATGTTGCAACGAGGAGAAGGCTGGAGGCAGTGGAGATGTCATGTCTGAGGTCAATGTGTGGTGTGAATATAATGCAGAGAATTCGGAGTTTGGAAATTAGGAGGAGGTGCGGGATTACCAAAACGATTGTCCAGAGAGCTGAGGAGGGGTTGTTGAGGTGGTTTGGACATGTAGAGAGAATGGAAAGAGACAGAGTGACTTCGAGAGTGTATAAATCTGTAGTGGAGGGAAGGCGGGGTAGGGGTCAGCCTAGGAAAGGTTGGAGGGAGGGGGTAAAGGAAGTTTTGTGTGCGAGGGGCTTGGACTTCCAGCAAGCATGTGTGAGCGTATTTGATAGGAGTGAATGGAGGCATATGGTTTTTAATACAGTGGACCCTCGGTTAACGAAAAAAATTCATTGCAGAAGCCTGCTCAAGTGCCATTACCGAACGAATTTACGTCCTTAAGAAATAATGTCATGTAGGTTAGTCTATTTCAGACCCCCAAAACTACACTTCCACAAGAACTTACAAAATTATACTTACATAATTGCACGATTTCCGGGGTATTCGTTAACCGAGGGTCCACTGTACTTGACGTGCTGTTGGAGTGTGAGCAAAGTAACATTTATGAAGGGATTCAGGGAAACCGGCAGGCCGGACTTGAGTTCTGGAGATGGGAAGTACAGTGCCGGCACTCTTAAGGAGGGGTGTTAATGTTGCAGTTTTATAACTGTAGTGTAAAGCACCCTTCTGGCAAGACAGTGATGGAGTGAATGATGATGAAAGTTTTTCTTTTTCGGGCCACCCTGCCTTGGTGGGAATCGGCCGATGTGTTAATAAAAAATAATAAAAAAAATAATATTGACATGCATGTGAAGGACCTGCCTAATATGGGACAGTAGGTCTGCTTCAGTATTCTTCAGTTCTTATGTGTATATGGTTGTATAAAACAAACTTTGGCAAAAGTGAGAGTCTCTGTGTGTGAGAAAAAGGATAAAGAATAAGCAGGTCACATAGGCAGAGTTTATTGGGATATCTATTATGGTTATGAGTGGCTTGGGCAGACTGCCACTGGCCAGGCCCATAGGTGTTGCTTGGAGCCTGCCATTATGTCATGCCACATACCTCCTTTATGGTGACAAATTCAACAATAGTATACTTTATTTTGATCAAGTAATAAACTAGGGGAAACAAAATACAGAATGATAACTGGCATTCATATAGTATAGTCCTGGAATACAGTTGGCTTTCCTTTACTCTGCTGTTCTCTCCTGGTTGGTGTAGTGATTATTGGGCTATCATCCATCAGCTGTGAAGACTTATCCATGTCTGTGGCCCCCTTTTGTAGAGCCCTTCCATGGATGTAGTAGGCCTGGAAGCACATGTTTGTATAAGATGATGTCAGTTCTTTAGTAACAGCTGGCCAATTCCATCTAACCTGACCATATGCTGCCAGATCTTCCTGGTTTCAACAACCACGCCTGTCATGTTCCTTAGCTTTGTGTGGGGTCTTGCATACTCATGTCATCTCCCACCAAGAGAGGGACATATAAACATTTTCATATATTTCTCTTTGACTTTTGGGGCTTCTGCCATCTGCACCTTCCTCTCCTTCCTCTGATGCAGTGTCCCTTCCCAGTGCTGGTCCACCCAGAGGTACTGCCTGGCCATGGACACAGAGCTATGTAGCAGTCTTCCAGTGGCCAGCTGAGCAGGTGACTTGTGTATGTCTTGCAGGGGTGTGTTGAGGTACTGAAAGAGAGTGTTGGAAACTGTCAGTGAGCAGGCTGCCTTCTTGTCCACTACTGTCACTGATCATCCTCTTGGTTACATGAACTGCATCCTCTGCCCTCCTGTTGGATTGACTGTAGTGAGTAGATGAGAGCCTGAAGATGACACCACACTGCTTGAACATTTTATGCATTTCAGCACTAGAGAGCTTGGTATTTCCATCCATAGGCTTCCTTACCTGACAAAGTAGCCCCTCAGCTTCAAGATGAGAGCACCACTGGGCAGGTGTGACACTGCCTCCCAACCTATCTGTGTAGGCCATATACACCTGGTCTTCAAGTTGAAACAGGTCTACCACTTACTATTAGAATGATTATTCTGGGGTGGATGTAGGAGCAGTGGTTCCCGATGCTGGCAGGGAACATGTAGTTCACAAGTTTTGCACAACAACTGTGGTACTGCAGATCAGCTTTTTAGTTCTGGCCAGAACACTGCCTGCTGGGCTCTGTGTAACATAGACTCTACTTCCTGGTTGCCCACGTGCAGACTGGCTGTTACCTGGTTCTACAGTGACTGGGATTACCATGCACATATACTTTCTCTCATATATAGGTCACCAGTTTGTTCATGATAGCCAACCTATCCTTTTTTATAGAAGGGCTTGAGGCAGGGAACCTCTTTGGCTTAACCATCAATTCAATTCCTTACCCTGACTCTGTTCCTTACTTTGATATTAAGGGTCAACCACTGCTGCATTCGCCACCATGTCCTGGTCCAGTGCATTTCTTTTGTCCACTATCAGGGCTACCACAGTGGGAACATTGCATATGATACATAATGCCTCCAGTGGCATCCACTGTCTCTTCTTGCTGAAATGCTTTATGTTTGCCTTCTGGGAATTTGGCATCGATGGCTCTGAAGACTGGTGACAATGCAGCGGATATTCATTGCTGTCTGCAATAGTAACCATTCATTTAGCTTCACCCAGTCCAACAAAGAACTTCTATAGGTTCAGAAATAAGGATTCAATATCTTCCAGCCTTCCTCAGGGATAGAAGCTACAAGCCCTAAGACTATTGTACACTGGTGAATGCTAGGTTCTAACTGGGTCGAATGTCTATAAGGTCTTCTTACTCTTCCTGGAAAATTTCCTGCTGAAGCTGCAGAGTGAGTATGGGGTATGACCTCATATTTACCCCCATAGGTAACATGATCAAAGCTTATTAAGGTGTCAGTCACATGGTAACAATGCAGATGGTCAGGGCAGACTGTTGCTAGCCAAACTACCATCCTGCCAGGTGACTGTGAAACAGAAACCTGAAACTGTTTTACATGATGGTAGGATTGCTGGTGTCTTTTTTCTGTCTCATAAACATGCAAGATTTCAGGTACGTCTTGCTACTTCTACTTACACTTAGGTCACACTACACAAACATGTACACGTTTATGTATACACACTCATCTGAGTTTTCTTTGATTTTATCTTAATACAGTGGACCCTCGGTTAACGAATACCCCGGAAATCGTGCAATTATGTAAGTATAATTTTGTAAGTTCTTGTGGAAGTGTATTTTTGGGGGTCTGAAATAGACTAACCTACGTGAAATTTTTCCTTAAGGGAGTAAATTCGTTTGGTAATGGCACTTGAGCAAACTTCAGGAGTGAAGTTTTTACGAAACTCGGGGGTCCACTGTAGTTCTTGTTCTTATCGCTTTTCTTTTCATATCCATGGGGAACTGGAATAAGAATCTTTCCTCCGTAAGCCATGCGTGTTGTAAAAGTCAACTAAAATGCCAGGAACAATGGGCTAGTAACCCCTTTTCCTGTATAGCTTACTAAAAAGAAAAAGAAGAAAACCGTCAAAGTGGGATGTTTGAATGTGCGTGGATGTTGTGCGAATGATAAGAAAGAGATGATTGTAGATGTTATGAATGAAAAGAAGCTGGATGTCCTGGCTTTAAGTGAGACAAAGCTGAAGGGGGTAGGAGAGTTTCAGTGGGGAGAAATAAATGGGATTAGGTCAGGGGTTTCAAATAGAGTTAGAGCTAAAGAAGGAGTGGCAATAATGTTGAATAATCAGTTATGGCAGGTAAAGAAGGAATATATGTATAAATTCAAGGATTATGTGGAGTAAAATAAAGGTTGGATGTGAAAAGTGAGTTATAGTAAGTGTTTATGCACCTGGAGAAGAGAGAAGTGTAGAGGAGAGAGAGAGATTTTGGGAAATGTTGAGTGAGTGTGTGGGGAGTTTTGAACCAAGTGAGAGAGTAATTGTGGTTGGGGATCTTAATGCTAAAGTGGGTAAAAATGTTGTGGAGGGAGTAGTAGGTAAATTTGGGGTGCCAGGGGTAAATGTAAATGGGGAACCATTAATTGAGCTATGTGTAGAAAGAGGTACATATTTTATGAAAAAGAGGATAAATAAATATACAAGGTATGATATAGCACGTAAGGAAAGTAGTTTGTTGGATTATGTATTGGTGGATAAAAGGTTGATTGGTAGGCTTCAGTATGTACATGTTTATAGAGGGGCAACAGATATATCAGATCATTATTTGGTTGTAGCTACAGTTAGAGTAAAAGGTAGATGGGACAAAAAGAAAATGGCAACAGCAAGTAAGAGAGAGGTAAAAGTGTATAAACTAAGGGAGGAGGAAGTTAGGGTGAGATATAAGCAACTATTGGCAGAAAGGTGGGATAGTGCAAGTATTAGTGGGGGGGGGTTTAAGAGAGTTGGGATAGTTTAAAAAATGCAGTATTAGAATGTGGGGCAGAAGTTTGTGGCTATAGGAGGGTGGGTGCAGGAGGAAAGAGGAGTGAGTGGTGGAATGAAGAGGTAAAGGGTGTGATAAAAGAGAAAAAGGTAGCTTATGAGAGGTTTTTACAAAACAGAAGTGTTAATAGAAAAGCAGAGTTTATGGAGAGTAAAAGAAAGGTGAAGAGAGTGGTGAGAGAGTGCAAAAGAAGAGCGGATGAAAGAATGGGAGAGGCTCTGTCAAGAAATTTTGCTGAAAACAAGGAAAATTTTTGGAGTGAGATAAACAAGGTAAGAAAGCCTTGGGAACAAATGGATTTGTCAGTTAAAAACAGAGTAGGGGAGTTAGTAGATGGGGAGCTGGAGGTATTGGGTAGATGGCGGGAATATTTTGAGGAACTTTTAAATGTCGATGAAAAAAGGGAGGCTGTAATTTCATGTACTGGCCAGGGATGTACAACATCGTTTAGGAGTGAAGAAGAGCAAGATGTGAGTGTGGGGGAGGTGCGTGAGGCATTACGTAGAATGAAAGGGGGTAAAGCAGCTGGAACTGACGGGATCATGACAGAAATGTTAAAAGCAGGGGGGAGATATAGTGCTGGAGTGGTTGGTATTTTTGTTTAATAAATGTATGAAAGAGGGGAAGGTACCTAGGGATTGGCAGAGAGCATGTATAGTTCCTTTATATAAAGGGAAGGGGATAAAGAGAGTGTAAAATTATAGGGGAATAAGTTTACTGAGTATACCAGGTAAAGTGTATGGCAGGGTTATTATTGAAAGAATTAGAGGTAAGACAGAGAGTAGGATTGCAGATGAGCAAGGAGGCTTTAGAGTGAGTAGGGGATGTGTAGATCAAGTGTTTACAGTGAAGCATGTATGTGAACAGTACAGTGGTACCTCGAGTTACGATATTTTTTCGTTCGAGAATGCTGTTCAATTGCCATTACCAAACGAATTTATCCCCATAAGGAATAATGTAAAATAGATTAGTCCTTTTACACCCCCAAAAATATACTTACAAAAGCATTTAAAAAAATAAACTTACACAAAAGGGCGATTTTGGGGACCATCGTAACTCGAGGTACCACTGTATTTAGATAAAGGTAGAGAAGTTTTTATTGCATTTATGGATTTAGAAAAGGCATATGATAGAGTGGATAGGGGAGCAATGTGGCAAATGTTGCAAGTGTATGGAATAGGTAGTAAGTTACTGAAGGCTGTAAAGAGTTTTTATGAGGATAGTGAGGCTCAGGTTAGGGTGTGTAGGAGAGAGGGAGATTACTTCCCGGTAAAAGTAGGTCTTAGACAGGGATGTGTAATGTCACCATGGTTGTTTAATATATTTATAGATGGGGTTGTAAAAGAAGTAAATGCTAGGGTGTTGGGGAGAGGGGTGGGATTAAATTATGGAGAATTAAATGCAAAATGGGAGTTGAAACAGTTACTTTTTGCTGATGATACTGTGCTTATGGGAGATTCTAAAGAAAAGTTGCAAAAGTTAGTGGACGAGTTTGGGAGAGTGTGTAAAGGTAGAAAGTTAAAAGTGAACATAGATAAGAGTAAGGTGATGAGGGTATCAAACGATTTAAATAAAGAAAAATTGGATATCACATTGGAGAGAGGGATTATGGAAGAAGTAAATGTTTTCAGATATTTGGGAGTTGACGTGTCAGCGGATGGGTTTATGAAGGATGAGGTTAACCATAGAATTGATGAAGGAAAAAAGGTGAGTGGTGCATTGAGGTATCTGTGGAGACAAAAAACCGTTATCCATGGAGGCAAAGAAGGGAATGTACGAAAGTATAGTGGTACCAACACTCTTATATGGGTGTGAAGCATGGGTTGCAAATGCTGCAGTGAGGAGGAGGCTGGAGACAGTGGAGAGGTCCTATCTAAGGGCAATGTGTGTTGTAAATATTATGCAGAAAATGTGGAAATTAGGAGAAGGTGTGGAGTTACTAAAAGTATTTGTCAGAGGGCTGAAGAGGGGTTGTTGAGGTGGTTTGGTCATTTAGAGAGAATGGATCAAAGTAGAATGACTTGGAGAGCGTATAAATCTGTAGGGGAAGGAAGGCGGGGTAGGGGCCGTCCTAGAAAAGGTTGGAGGGAAGGGGTAAAGGAGGTTTTGTGGGCGAGGGGCTTGGACTTCCAGCAAGCATGTGTGAGCGTGTTAGATAGGAGTGAATGGAGACGAATGGTTTTTGGGACATGACAATCTGTTGGAGTGTGAGCAGGGTAACATTTTGTGAAGGGATTCAGGGAAACCAGTTAATTGATTTAGTTGGACTTGAGTCCTGGAAATGGGAAGTACAATGCCTGCACTTTAAAGGAGGGGTCTGAGATAGTGACAGCTGGGAGGGACTATTCTCAGCTGTCGTATCTGAGCTCCTCTGCAAAGACAGTGATTATGTATGAGTGTGGTGAAAGTGTTGAATGATGATGAAAGTATTTTCTTTTTGGGGATTTTCTTTCTTTTTGGGTCACCCTGCCTCGGTGGGAGACGGCTGACTTGTTGAAAAAAAAAAAAAAATCATTGGTATAGAGAGATACAGTTTTGTTTTTTAGGACCAGATTTTCAAGAAGTGACTGGATATGAGTGAAAAGTAATAATAATAATAATGATAATGATAATAGTTTTACTCAATAAAAGTAAACAAAATATATGGATAGATCACAAAGTTTATTTATGAAACTTTGAAATGGTATACTCAGCAATAAGTTTTTCAGTAAATATTGATCATTGTTTTCCTTATACATAATTCTTTTATTACAGCTTATTTTGACTGCTATTATTGGATTGGTATGACAGATAGTGGTCATGAAGGCTCCTACCAGTGGTCTGATGGTACCTCGGTCACCTATACCAACTGGGATATGTTAAACTATAATAGTGAGTATGGGAATTAATGAAATACGAGATTCAGTTGAAATTTAAAATTTTCAGTACAATGTTTAAGCATTGTTCAGTATATTCATGAAAGGGAAAGAAACCAAGCAATTGGCAGACAGCATGCATATGGTAGTTCCTTTGTATATGGAAAAAAGGGATAAAAGTGTAAGAATTATACTGTATAGGAAAAAGCCTGTTGAGTATACCTGGTAAAGTGTATGGTAGAGTTATTATTGAAAGAATTATGAACAAGACAGAGGGTAAGATCGCAGATGAACAAGGAGGCTTTAGGAAGGGTAGGGTATGTGTCGAGTCCAAGTGTTTACATTGAAGAATATAAGTGAACAGTACATAAATAAAGGTAAGGAACTTTTCATTGCATTTATGGATTTAGAAATGTTATGTGATAGGGTGGATAGGTAACAATGTGGCAGATGTTGCAAGTTTATGTAATGGGTGCTAGGTTACTAAATATTGTTAACCTCCTAACTGTCCAAACGTTGATCTATGTTCTTACTGCTAGTGCCCCAACATAGATCGACATTTTATTTTTCCTGCCTTCAAATTTGGCACTAGAGGCCTGATAGGCCTAGGCAGTATAGAATGGGTCTTAACACTCAGTGTGCACACTATACTGGGACCACTTAGTATGTTGTGGGAGCACCAATTCAATTGAGCTCCAGCTAGAGCAAACAGCATGGCAAACACCAGGGATTCACTAATGCCATGTTGTATTAACACTGTCCTTTTAGGAGGAAAGTGATGTTGACCCTGAGTTTAGTACCGCTGAGATGGATGTGGCCACAAGTGGTTGAGGAAATATCAAAAACCTAGATAATAACCCATGTGCAACATTTGTGCCATATTCTTTGAATTTTGATGCAACTATGCCCTAAGTACATAGAGATAGAGAGAGAGAGAGAGAGAGAGAGATAGAGAGAGAGATAGATAGAGAGAGAGAGATGGGATTCTGCAACGTGTAACACATGTTTGGCTGGCTGAATACCTCTGTCTATCTCTGTCTCTATATCTTTGTATATGACGACTCCACCTCCGACTCCAACACCTCTATATCTTTGTCTATCTCTGTTTGCCTGTCTGTCTCAGAAAGAGCCACTCATGAACCAGAATCAAGGACTAAGTAAGTCTATTGAGGCTCAGGTACACATAAGTATAGTTATCAGTGTAAATTATCTAGGATAACCCAAAAAAGCCAAAGTGTAATACTGTGCTTGTAGAATGAGGCATAAGCATGACTGTGGCAAGTAATACATACACTTGTTCAGATGTGATGTGTGTAATACCTATCGGTTCATGAGCAGCTCTCACCGAGACAGAAAGAGAGCGAGACAGAGAGAGAGAGAGACAGAGACAGAGATAGACAGAGACAGACATGTTTGTGTAACAGTGAGAACTAAAAAAAACACATGCCAAGGTTCACTGGGAGTTGTGTGCAATCAGCAATATATTGAGTGACTGCACCCTCAGCAGTGTAGTGACACTCTTGCCTGACACTGTGCTTAGGAGTTTCATGTTCCAGCACTTCTAAAAACATTACTGACACCTATAAATAATTTATGCATATTTCTAGACAATAGTATGTGACCGAGGCAGGTGAACATGTTCACCTGTCAGTGTGTTTGTAAGTATTTGATTATTATTTCTGTACCTAATACATGTGTCAGAAGAAAGATTGGCTATAAAATTACAAGAACATAAAAATTTGTAAATTAATATAAAAATGAGAAAAAGATATATCGGCAACATTTCTGTAAGCAGCAGGACTTCGTGTTGCCATCAGGTGAGCATCCAGCACCAACCTTGCAGCCTATTTTTTTTGGTTTTAATACACACAGAAAATTGAGCTCTGTTACAAAAAAATATCAAAATATTCGGAGCGCTAGCAGTGGAAATGTGGACCAATGTTTGGACAGTTTTTAAGAGGATAGTGAGGCTCAGGTTAGGGTGTGTAGGAGAGGAAGATTACTTTCCAGTAAAAGTAGGTCTTAGACAGGGGTGTGTAATGTCACCATGGTTGTTTAACATATTTATAGATGGGGTTATAAAAGAAGTAAATGCTAGGGTGTTGAGGAGAGGGGTGGGATTAAATTATGGGGAATCAAGTACAAAATGGGAGTTGACACAGTTACTTTTTGCTGATGGTACTGTGCTTTTGGGAGATTCTAAGGAAGTTTGCTAAGGTTAGTGGACGAGTTTGGGAGGGTGTGTAAAGGTAGAAAGTTGAAAGTGAACATAGATAAGAGTAAGGTGAATGTGTTCAGATATTTGGGAGTTGGCGTGTCAGCGGATGGGTTTATGAAGGATGAGGTTAACCACAGAATTGATGAAGGAAAAAGGGTGGGTGGTGCACTGAGGTATCTGTGGAGACAATGTTATCCATGAAGGGAATGTATGAAAGTAGAGTGGTACCAACACACTTATATGGGTGTGAAGCATGGATTGTGAATGCTGCAGCAAGGAGAAGGCTGGAGGCATTGGAAATGTTGTGTCTAAGGGCAATGTGTGGTGTAAATATTATGCAGAGAATTTGTAGTGTGGAAAATAGGAGGAGGTATGGAGTTATTAAAAGTACAGTGGTACCTCGAGTTACGATGGTCCCCAAAATCGCCCTTTTATGTAAGTTTATTTTTTTAAATGCTTTTGTAAGTATATTTTTGGGGGTGTAAAAGGACTAGTCTATTTTACATTATTCCTTATGGGGATAAATTTGTTTGGTAATGGCACTTGAACAGCATTCTCGAACGAAAAAATATCGTAACTCGAGGTACCACTGTATTAGTGAGAGGGCTGACGAGAGGTTGTTGAGGTGGTTTGGTCATTTAGAGAGGATGGAACAAAGTAGAATGATTTATAGAGCGTATAAATCTGTAGGGGAAAGACGGTGGGGTAGGGGTCGTCTTCGAAAAGGTTTGAGGGAAGGGGTTAAGGAGGGTTTGTGGGCAAGGGGCTTGGACTTCCAGCAAGCATGCATGAGCATGTTAGATAGGAGTGAATGGAGACGAATGGTGTTTAGGACTTGACGTGCTGTTGGAATGTGAGGAAGGTAACATTTGTGAAGGATTCAGGGAAACCAGCAGGTTGGACTTGAGTCCTGGTCATGGGGAGTTCAGTGCTTGCACTCTGATGGAGGGGTGTTAATGTTGTAGTTTTATAACTGTAGTGTAATCGCACCTCTGGCAAGACAGTGATGGAGTGAATGATGATGAAAGTTTTTCTTTTTCGGGCCACCCTGCCTTGGTGGGAAACGGCTGAAGTGTTAATAAAATAAAAAATAAAAATAAATAAATATACAGTGGACCCCCGGATTTCATACTGCCCCCAACTCGAACAATTATGTAAGTGTATTTTTGTAAGTGCTTTTGTAAGTATATTTTTGGGGGTCTGAAACGGACTAATCTAATTTGCATTCGTCCTTATGGGAACAAATTCATTCGGTAACGGCACTTGAACAGCCTTCTGGAAAGAATTATTGACGAAATCTGGGGGTCCACTGGACATATTTTTTTTATTAACACATCGGCCGTTTCCCACCAAGGCAGGGTGGCCAGAAAAAGAAAAACTTTCATCATCATTCACTCGATCACTGTCTTGCCAGAGTCATGCTTATACTAATGTTGCAGTTGTAAAACTGCAACATTAACACCCATCTCCAGGAATCAAGTCCGGCCTGCTGGTTTCCCTGAATCTTCATAAATGTTACCTTGCTTGCACTCCAACAGCACGTCAAGTCCTAAAAAACATTTGTCTCTATTTGCTCCTATCTACATGCTCACACACGTTTGCTGGAAGTCCAAGCCCCTCGCACACAAAATCTCCTTTATCCCCTCCCTCCAACCTTTCCTAGGCCGACCCCTACTTTACCTTCCCTCCACTACAGATTTATACACTCTCGAAATCATTCTATTTCATTCCATCCTCTTTACATGTCCAAACCATCTCAATAACCCCTCCTCAGCTCTCTGAATAATAGTTTTGGTAATCCCTCACCTCCTCCTAATCTCCTAACTATGTATTCTCTGCATTATATTCACACCACACATTGCCCTCAGACATGACATCTCCACTGCCTCCAGCCTTTTCCTTGTTGCATCATTCACCACCCATGCCTCAAACCCATACAAGAGCATTGGTATAACTATACTCTCATACATTTCCCTCTTTGCTTTCATGGATAGAGTTCTTTGTCTCCACAGAGTCCTCAGTGCACCACTCACCTTTTTTCCCTCGTCAATTCTATGATTCACCTCAACTTTCATAGACCCATCTGCTGACATGTCCACTCCCAAATATCTGAATATATTCACCTCCTCCATACTTTCTCCCTCCAATCCGATATCCAATCTTCTGTTACCAAATTTTCTGGTTATCCTCATCACCTTACTCTTTCCTATATTCACTTTTAATTTCCTTCTGTTACATACCCTACCAAACTCATCAACCAACCTCTGCAACTTCTCTTCAGAGTCTCCCAAAAGCACAGCGTCATCCGCAAAGAGGAACTGTGACAACTCCCACTTTGTGTTAGATTCTTCATCTTTTAACCCCACACCTCTTGCCAACACCCGAGCATTCACTTCTCTTACAATTTCATCAGAGTGTAGACACTGTACTTCCCACCTCCAGGGCTCAGGTCTGGGCTGCTGGTTTCGCTGAATCCCTTCATAAATGTTACCTTGCTTGCACTCCAACAGCTCGTCAAGTCATAAAAACCATTTGTCTCCACTCGCTCCTATCTAACACACTCAGGCATGCTTGCTTGCTGGAAGTCCAAGCCCCTCGCACACAAAACCTCCTTTACCCCCTCCATCCATCCTTTCCTAGGCTGACCCCTACCCCGCCTTCCCTCCACTACAGATTTATAGTAACTATTAATAATTGTTGATATAATGACTATGACAAGTAGTAAATCAATATTTCACAACGGATAAGATTCAGTTTTGCACTGGAGGTAATATGAAAGCTTATAAAAGGCAGTACAAAGTATAGGTATGTTAAGAACTGTTCTAAAAGATTACACAGAGATTATCCTACCATCATTTCAAACAATTACAGGTTTCCACTTTACGCTCACTTGGCAGGATGGTAGTACCTCCCTGGGTGGTTGCTGTCTACCGATCCACTACCTAACTCTGACATTATTACGTATTCTTTATAAATTGCTTTTTTTATGGCTTTATTGGTTTCTTCACACTGGTTGTCTCTCACTGAGTGGTAGTCAGCAACCACCCAGGGAGGTACTACCGTCCTGCCAAGTGAGTGTAAAGCGAAAGCCTGTATTTGTTTTACATGATGGTAGGATTGCTGGTGTCTTTTTTCTGTCTCATAAACATGCAAGATTTCAGGTACGTCTTGCTACTTCTACTTACACTTATGTCATGCTACACATACATGTACACGTTTATGTATACACACTCATCTGAGTTTTCTTTGATTTTATCTTAATAGTTCTTGTTCTTATTGCTTTTCCTTTCATATCCATGGGGAAGTGGAATAAGAATCTTTCCTCCGTAAGCCATGCGTGTTGTAAAAGTCAACTAAAATGCCGGGAACAATGGGCTAGTAACCCCTTTTCCTGTATAGATTTACTAAAAAGAAAAAGAAGAAAACCGTCAAAGTGGGATGTTTGAATGTGCGTGGATGTTGTGCGAATGATAAGAAAGAGATGATTGTAGATGTTATGAATGAAAAGAAGTGGGATGTCCTGGCTTTAAGTGAGACAAAGCTGAAGGGGGTAGGAGAGTTTCAGTGGAGAGAAATAAATAGGATTAGGTCAGGGGTTTTAAATAGAGTTAGAGCTAAAGAAGGAGTGGCAATAATGTTGAATAATCAGTTATAGCAGGTAAAGAGGGAATATAAATGTATAAATTCAAAGATTATGTGGAGTAAAATAAAGGTTGGATGTGAAAAGTGGGTTATAGTAAGTGTTTATGCACCTGGGAAAGAGAAGTGAGAGGAGAGAGAGGGGATTTTGGAAAATGTTGAGTGAGTGGGGAGTTTTGAACCAAGTGAGAGGTAATTGTGGTTGGGGATCTTAATGCTAAAGTGGGGAAAAATGTTGTGGAGGGAGTAGTAGGTAAATTTGGGTTGCCAGGGGTAAATGGGGAACCTTAATTGGAAGTGTAGAAAGGGTTTGGAATAATTAATCATATTTTATGAAAAATTGATAAAAAAAGGGCCCCGAAAAGAACACACCGGGGGAAAGTAAAATGTAAGTTTTTTTAAGTCTTGTGGATGTGTATTTTTGGGGTCTAAAAAAACCTACGTGAATTATTCCTTGGGGGTTTTTGTAATGGCATTGGCAGGCTTCTGGAAGAAGGTTTTGTTTTTGGGCCACTGTCAAGGTTTATATAGCCGGGAAAGTAGTTTGTTAGAAAGTAGGGGGTGGGATTTTGGTTTGGGTGTACATGTTTAAGAGGGGGGAAAGGGTAATCGG
>WNWK01024569.1:0-29560 GCA_009830355.1 Cherax destructor
TTTTACTCCACATAATCCTTGAATTTATACATTTATATTCCCTTTTACCTGCCATAATTGATTATTCAACATTATTGCCACTCCTTCTTTAGCTCAAATTCTATTTGAAACCCCTGACCTAATCCCATTTATTTCCTACCCCCTTCATCTTTGTCTCACTTAAAGCCAGGACATCCAGCTTCTTTTCATTCATAACATCTACAATTATCTCTTTCTTATCATTCACACAACATCCATGCACATTCAAACATCCCACTTTGACGGTTTTCTTCTTTTTCTTTTCAGTAAATCTATACAGGAAAAGGGGTTACTAGCCCATTGTTCCCGGCATTTTAGTTGACTTTTACAACACGCATGGCTTATTGAGGAAAGATTCGTATTCCACTTCCCCATGGATATGAAAGGAAAAGCAATAAGAACAAGAACTACAGTGGTCCCTCGACTATCGGTCATAATCCATTCTAGGAGCTAGACCTTAACTCGAATTACTCAAAACTCGAAACAATATTTCCCATAAGAAATAATGTAAATACAATTAATCCGTTTCAGACACCAAAAAATATTCACCAAAAATTAATTTTGTACACATTAACTATACTTTTACATACACAAACTAACATTATTAACACAAAACACTAATAATAAATACATAAATAATAAATAACATATAATAACATTTGCTTACGTTTATTGAAGAAGTTGCTGGCATCTGGAAGATAGGGAGGAGGACAGGGGGAGGGGTCCATAAGGACTTCAGGTAACAAGTCCTTATCTGGGGTTACTTCCCTTCTTTTTCTTTTAATGCCACTAGGACCAGCTTGAGAGTCACTGGACCCCTGCCTCGAAAAATAACTGTCAAGAGTCCTCTGTTTCTGGTGCCTCTAACATTTTCCTGAAGTGCAACATAGCTCTGTCACTGAACTGGTTGCAGAGATGGCTTATTTCAGCTTGCTCAGGGTGGTGTTTTTCAACAAATGTCTGCAACTTAGTCCACATAGAACACATTTCCTTAATCTCTGAAGAAGTTACTACCTCACCTTGTCCATCCTCCTCCTCTGAATTAATTTCCTTAAATGTCATCTGATGCTGTTCCTGATGAAGCTCTTTCAGCTCTTCAGTGGTTAGGTCTACCCTATGCTCCTCCACCAACTCTTCAACATCCTCACCACTCACCTCCAACCCCAGGCTTATCCAAAATGCCACAATATCTTCCACAAGAGGCACAGAGTCGTCAGGGTCAGGGTCAGCCTCAAATCCTTCAAAATCCCTCTTTTCAACACAATCCGGCCACAGTGGTCTCCAAGCAGAGTTCAAAGTCCTGGAAGTCACTCCCTGCCAAGCCTTACCTATACGGCCTATGCAATGGATGATATTGAAATGATCTTTCCAGAACTCTCTTAGGGTCAACTCAGTGTCCAAGGTCACTTGAAAGCACTTTTCAAACAATGCTTTTGTGTAGAGTTTTTTTGAAGTTGGAAATGACCTGCTGGTCCATGGGCTGGATGAGAGGAGTGGTGTTAGGAGGCAAGAACTTCACTGTGATGAAACTGAACTCATCAGACAAATAGTCTTTCAAGTTGTGAGGATGAGCAGGAGCATTGTCCAGTTGCAGGAGGTACTTGAGTCCCAATTTCTTTTCCAAGAGATATTGCTTCACACTAGGGCCAAACACTCCAGTGAACCATTCCACGAAAATGTCCTTAGTGACCCATGCCTTGGTGTTAGCCTTCCAATACACACAAATTATTCTTGTTAACATTGTGTTTCTTGAAGGCTCTGGGATTTTCTGAGTGATACACCAGTAAAGGCTTCACTTTAAAATCCCCACTCGCGTTACCACACAACATGAGAGTTAGTCTGTCTTTCATAGGCTTGTGCCCTGGCAGTGCCTTTTCCTCTTGAGTAATGAAGGTCCTGTTTGGCATTTTCTTCCAAAACAGGCCTGTTTCATCACAATTAAACACTTGTTGGGGTTTGAATTTTTCAGTGTCTACGAACCCCTTGAATTCCTGCACAAATTTTTCAGCTGCACGTTTGTCTGAGCTGGCTGCCTCACCATGCCTCACAACACTGTGTATGCCACTACGTTTCTTAAATCTCTCAAATCAGCCTTTGCTGGCTTTAAAATCACTCACATCACCACTGGTTGCAGGCATTGTCTTGACAAGATCTGTGTGCAACTGCCTTGCCTTTTCACAAATTATCGCCGTGGAAATACTATCACCCACTATCTGTTTTTCATTGATCCACACCCCCAACAACTTCTCAACCTCATCCACTGTTTTTGATCTATTTTTCGTTAACATATCAACACCTTTTGCAACATTAGCTTCCTTGATTTCTTTTCTCTTTGCCAGGATAGAGGTGATAGTAGATGTGTTTTTGTTGTACATCCTGGTAAGCTCACTCACACGTACGCCACTCTCATATTTTTCTACAATCTCCTTCTTCACTTTGATGGTGTTCCTCACTTTCTTTACCATAGGGGTGCCACTAGGAAGCTTCTTTGGACCCAAGGTGACTTATTTCACAGTGACAATCACTAAACCACCAATAAACACAACAAATTTATTGCGAATGTTTGAAAGAGCGCGCTTGGTAATGTTCTCTCAATGGTAAACAACGCTAGACTGGCGTCCTGCGCGGCGAGGCATGCAAGCGTGGGCAGGTGGACAGGTCTGGTATGGACCGATACACGAGGGAATGACCGATACACGAGGGAAACATTGACCGAAAAAAGTGCTCGAAACTCAAAATCACCGATATTCGGAATCACCGAAACACGAGGGACCGCTGTATTAAGATAAAATCAAAGAAAACTCATCTGAGTGTGTATACATAAATGTGTACATGTATGTTTAGTGTGACCTAAGTGTAAGTACAAGTAGCAAGACGTACTTGAAATCTTGTATGTTCACGAGACAGAAAAAAGACACCAGCAATCCTACCATCATGTAAAACAAATACAGGCTTTCGTTTCACACTCACTTGGCAGGACGGTAGTACTTTCCTGGGTGGTTGCTGTCTACCAACCTACTACAACCAGAAATAATGATATAGTGGACCCCCGGTTAACGGCCTGCTCCAAATACTAACAATTATGTAAGTGTATTTTTGTAAGTGCTTTTGTAAGTGTATGTTTGAGGGTCCAAAAGGACTAATCTAATTTACATTATTCCTTATGTTAATAAATTTGTTCGGTAACGGCACTTGAACAGCATTCTGGAACGAATTATGGCCGTTAACCGGGGGTCCACTGTATTATAATTATTAAAATGCATGATAAAAGAATAACAAGAAAAGTGGGTAGATGTATCTATAACTTCCTAACAAACAGAACACAAAGAGTAATAGTAAACAAAATCAGTGGCAGCTACAGTGAAAAGCTCTGTTCTACAAGGTACAGTACTCGCTCCTAGCCTTTTCCTGATCCTCACATCCAACATAGAGATGCAAACCAGAGCACCATGTCCTCCTTTGCTGATGCTACCATAATTTGCATGATAGTGTCATCCATCGAGGACACTGCAAATCTCCAAGCGGATATTAACCAAGTCTTTAAATGGGTTTCATAAAACAATATGAAGTTCAATGAAGAGAAATTTTAATTGCTCCTACGGAAAACTCTAGGAAATAAAAACTGGATAGGAGTATAAAACAAATTCCAACAACACAAAAAACTAACGTGAGAGACCTGGGAGTGATAATGTCAGAGAATCTCACTTTCAAAGATCACAACAATGTGTCTACCACATCTGCTAGGAAAATGATAGAATGGATAATGAGAACCTGCAAAACTAGGGATGCCAAGTGCCCATGATGATTTTCTTCAGATCACTTGTTCTCTCTAGGCTGGATTATTTCTGTACACTAACTACCCCTTTTAAGGCAGGTGAAATTGCAAACCTGGAAAATATACAGAGAACTTTCACTGCACGTATAAGTACAATAAAGCACTTCAGATACTGGGAATGGTTGAAATTCCTTAATCTGTACTCCTTGGAATGCAGGCAAGAAAGATATATAATATACACTTGGAAAATCGTAGAGGGACTAGTCCCAAATCTGCACACAGAAATCACTCCCTACAAAAGCGAAAGACTCGGTAGAAAGTGAAATATAACATCCCCCCAATGAAAAGCAGGGGTGCCATGAGTACAATACGAGACAACACAATAAGAATCAGGGGCCCAAGACTGCTCAACTGCCTCCCAGCATACATATGGGTGATTACCAATAGACCCCTGGCTGTCTTCAAGAGGGAGCTGGACAGGCACCTAAAGTCAGTACTTGACCAGCCAGGCTGTGGTTTGTTTGTGGCCAGCAGTAACAGCCTGGTTGATCAGGCCCTGATCCACTGCAAGGCCTAGTCATGGACCAGGCCATGGGGGCACTGACACAATCAACTAGAACAAGATAAAATACAGGGTATCTGTATTTATCAAGAAGATATATTAGAGCTTCAATAGTAAACAGTATATCTAATAAGATATACTGTTTATGCATAGCATTTTGGGCAGTGTAAACCTAATACAGTGGTCCCTCGGTTTTCGCTGAAAATTTGTTCCAGAATGCTGCTCAAGTGCCATTACCGAACGAATTTACTTCCTTAAGAAATAATGTCACGTAGGTTAGTCTATTTCAGACCCCCAAAAATACACTTGCAACAGCACTTATGAAAATACACTTACATATAAATGTTCGAGTTTGGAGATGCACGAAAACCGAGGGACCACTGTACAGTGGTACCTCGACTTACGAGCAGCTCCCAACTCGAACAATTATGTAAGTATATTTCTGTAAGTGCTTTTGTAAGTGAAATTTTGGGGGTCTGAAACAGATTAATCTAATTTACATTATTCCTTATGGGAACAAATTCGTTTGGTATCGGCACTCAAACAGCCTTCTGAAACGAATTAAGCTCGTAACTCGAGGTACCACTGTACTAATACTAACAGTACAAAAATACAAAATACATTGGACATGTACAGAACATATAAATGTAGGACACACTATAAAATATAATAATACATAATAAAGTACTGAGCATCATTGAGTTTTCCCAGTCTGTAGGATGTTTTCTGGTTCACTGAGGAACTAAATTTGGTCTTCATGGTTTCCATTTGTTCACTGGGGTTTCTAATGGTAGATTCACTTCTAATTGGGTATTACTGTTTTTTCTAGCTGGGTTAACTTGTTAACTAGATCATTTGTCTGTTAAGCTCGGGAGACTTGAGAGACCTGGTTTCATGCTTTTTTTTATGTTCTGATATATTTTGTGAAAACCCTCTAAAAACTAAAAGAGGATTCATCTTTATCTGACAAGAGGCCAAAACTTCAAGCTAAGGAAGAGCTGCTGAAAGAGTGGTAGAAAGTTTTTTCCTCACAGTGGTAGAACAAGAGATGGTAGTAAATGCTACAACCAATGAAAGCTTTAAAAACTTTACAATAGACTAAATACTGATGGTAGAAGGTAGTATAATGATATTAACAATATGGATTAATGGGTACAAGATGATCTTACTCATTTCTACTTGCATCATGACACTTGCATCCAAAGGAGGTGTAGTCTTCTAACTGTGGTTACAGGGTCAAGTCTCAGCTCCTGGGATTTACCTAAGAGCTGTCCGTGTCCCCTGCCCTGAATTTCCAGCACAATTCCAAAACATTACCCATGCCTTCACTTGTAACACTTCCTTCACTATCATAACAAATTAACATGATGAAGGAACTTATTTCAGAAGGTAGAAAAAAAAATTACAGCATGAGTTGCAGCACTATAGCAATAAACCTTCAACTTGCAAGATAAAGGGAAGTGGAAGGGGATAGTAAACATAATTTGGGCCTCGTTGCTCAGACATAAATGGCATGCATGATGGAGCAGGTTGAAGTCTACATTTTAGAGATAAGATGTTGAAAATCAGTTTGACTGCAGATGTCTTCTGTGCACTCCTTAAAAGGTTGTGTGAGAAAGATTGTCTGAGGTAAAACAATTATTCAGTAGTGCAAGGTAATAATGTAGAAAAGGCATCAGATTGGGGGCATCTTGCAAGTGAACACTGCAACCTTAAATACATAATTTATGGAAAGGGATTTAATGACCATCCAATGATAGAAGTGTGAGAGCAAGTATGTTACTGCATCATGAAACACTTCACTCAATGTGCTTAGCTGAAGTACAACTAAAGCATGGCTATGTCTCATATTGCAAGGTAGGATATACTACTCTAGATGTATTGTGTCTAGGTAAGGTAAATTTTTCAGAGACAGTGAGGAGGTGATTGATTGCAAGGAAAGACCAGTTGATGATTTAGGTTTGACCCCGGGTGGTAGGACCTTGGGGACAGCAGGACAATAGGAACGATATTTGAGGATTTTCCAGAAATAAATAACTAACAGACCAAGTCGTCCAACTGAGAAGTTCTGAGATAAGTACAAGGAATCATCAATACAAATACAGTGGACCCTCGGTTTTCATCAATAATTCTTTCCAGAATGCTGTTTGAGTGCCGTTACCAAACGAATTTGTTCCCATAAGGACGAATGTAAATTAGATTAGTCCATTTCAGAACCCCAAAAATACACTTACAAAAGCACTTACAAAAATACACTTACATAATTGTTCGAGTTGGGAGATGTACGAAAACCGAGGGTTCACTGTATAAGGTTTTGAGTGGCAATGGCTTAAGCAGTCCATAAAAAAAACATGAACTACAAGTTAGGGCATTAAATACACAAGTGAACTAGGATCCAGCTCACTGGATCCTAAAGTTGTGCATGACAAGCCAACTGAGTCAGCACCTAACCACTATTTTACCTCCATCCGCTCACAAGACACATTGCCCACTGACAGGATGCAGCTCTATGGGGAGATTCAACTTTCAGGTAAGTGTAAATGAGTTTTTATGTATGGAAGACATAAGGGAGCAGTGCTTGGTAAATCTTACTGCTGAGGCCACCCAGGTATGGGAAATCTCAGCCAGTACAACATAAGACATCGACAATTTAATTTCAATTTTTTTTTATTTCCTTGCAAGTTTACAAAGTGGTTGACATATTGTAGGAAGTATATTTACATTGGTATTTTACAGTGAGGGTTTACAATGATTTGTAGTGCAAAGAGAGCCACTATCATGCCTTGGCATTGCGGGCAGTATAAACTTAATACATTACTGATTACTTAACACTAGACGTACAAAACATAGTTTGATCAGGTTGCACTAATTATACAATAGGTTATACATCTATTAACCCTTTCGGGATCGGTGCCGTACTAGTACGTTTTACAAGCAGGGGTTGGTGCCGTACTAGTACGCGTAAATTCTAGCGGCTTCAAATCGAGGGGGAGAAAGCTGGTAAGCCTGCATATGATAGAATGGGTCTATGTGGTAAGTGTGCGCAGTAGGAAAAAAATCTATGCACCCGCATTGCATTGTGGGAGTGGTAATTCAGTACACCTTTGTCACCAAGACATGCAGTAAGGAATACCTCACTCCCCCAGTGTGAGTGGTAGGGAAGGCAGTGGGAGGAGTGGGGAAGACAGTGGGGTGGGTGGGGAAGACAGTGGGGGAGTGGGAAGGTGGGGAAGACAGTGGGGTGGGTGGGGAAGGCAGTGGGGAAGACAGTGGGGTGGGTGGGGAAGGCAGTGGGGAAGACAGTGGGGGTGGGGAAGACAGTGGGGGGAAGGCTGGCTGGCTGTCTGGCTGGCTGGCTGGCAGGCAGGCAGGCAGGCTGGCTGGCTGGCTGGCAGGCAGGCAGGCAGGCTGGCTGGATGGCCGGCTGGCTGACCAGCTGGCTGGCTAGCTAGCTGGCTCTGTCACACAGGTACACATAAATACATAGTGTAAATAACCTAGGATAAATACATAGTGTAAATTACAGAGGATAAATACATAGTGTAAATTACAGAGGATAAATACATAGTGTAAATTACAGAGGATAGCCCAAAAAAATCCAGACTGGCAAATAATATATCAGGACTCAGATGTGGCAGTGTTGGTTCAATAGTGACTGTCTCTGAGACAGACAGGAAGATAAAACAGTGAAAACAAATAAAGGGAAGGCTGAGTATCCTCATTTGTCAAATGTCATCACTCTTGATAAGACGAGGCTAACCCCTGGCTGGCTGGCAGGGAGGCAGGCAGGGAGGGTGGGAGGGAGGCAGGCAGGCGAAGGCAGTGTTCCTCATTCGTCAAATGTCATCACTCTTGATGAGGCTAACCCCTGGCTGGCTGGCAGGAGGCTGGCAGGGAGGCAGGCAGGGAGGGTGGGACGGAGGCAGGGAGGGAGGGTGGGACGGAGGCAGGGAGGGAGGGAGGCAGGCGAAGGCATCAAATGTCAACAGTAATTAGTTTAGCGATAAAAAATAAGATAAGAGGACCCTCACCCCTCTTCAAATGTCACTTTTGTAATTAGATTAGCGATAAGACTGACACACCTTCCTTCAATAATAATAAATAATAATAATTATTATTATTATTATTATAATATTCTCACATGTATCCTAGGTAATTTACACTATGTATAATTGTATTTATGTGTTCCTGTGAGATAGAGACAGCCAGCCAGCCGGCTGACCATCCATGCAACCAGCTGTTCAGTCAGCCAGCTGGTCAGGTAGCCAGCCAGCCAGCTGGTCAGGTAGCCAGCCAGTCAGCTGGTCAGCCAGCCTTCCAGCCAGCCAGCCTGCCAGCCAGCCAGCCAACTGGTCAGCAAGCCAGCCAGCCAGCCAGCAAGCCAGCCAGCCGGCTGGCCATCCATCCAGCCAGCTGGTCAGCTAGCCAGCTAGCCAGCCAGCCAGCCAACTGGTCAGCAAGCCAGCTGGCTAGCTGGTCAGCCAGCAAGCCAGCCAGTCGACTGGCCATCCATCCAGCCAGCTGTTCAGCCAGCTAGCCAGCCAGCCAGCTGGTCAGCTAGCCAGCCAGCTGGTCAGCTAGCCAGTCAGCTGGTCAGCTAGCCAGCCAGCTGATCAGCAAGCCAGCTGGTCAGCCAGTCAGCCAGCAGTTATTGTGTAGTATACAAGGAGTGTATATATACAAAATATGGTTTATAATGGTCTCATAGGACATAAAAGTTACTTGAAAAAATAAAATATTAAAAAATAAAATAAAAATGTAGAAAAAAATAAATAAACTATTACCGGGTGACAGGCAGTCGGCGATGTTGCCGTAAGCGGTTCCATTTTGGTCAACTTCAATCCTCTATATCTCCGTAAGTATTGATCGCAAAAATGTATTTTTTAGCCTATTCTTTATGGGAAAAAATTCATTCGGTAATGGCACTTGGACAGCATTCTAGAACGAATTAATGACGAAATCCGGGGGTCCATTGTATTATTATTATTATTGTTTTAGTTTTACTTTAAAAATTTATACATTTTTCTAATGTTAAGACCGAGACCAAAGAACTTTGTTTAAATTAAGTTACTCGCATTATTTAAATACCCAACTGGGAATAGATAAAAAACTTTTGTAAAACAGATTGAAAGTAATTTTTTTTAACACGTCTGCTGTTTCCCACCGGGGCAGGGTGACCCCCCTCCCCCAACAAAAAAACTTCCATCATTGTTCAACACTTTAATCATCATTCACACATAATCTCTGTCTTTGCAGAGGTGCTCAGATATGACAGTTTAGATGTCACTCCAAACAGCCAATATCCCAAACCCCTCCTTTAACCCTTAAACTGTCCACACGTAGATATACGTTCACGTGCGTACTGCCCCGAACGTAGATCAACGTTTTATTTTTCATTCCTTCAAATTTAGTTCGATAGGCCTGAGTCGCCTAGACATGAGAGAATGGATCTGCACCCTCAGTGTTCGCAGTATTAAAAAAATCTGGGACCACTTAGTACCTTGTGGGAGCGCCAGTTCAATTGAGGGCCAGCTAGAGCAAATACTGTGGCAAACACCAGGGATTCACTGATGTCATGTCGCATTAACACTTCCCTTATAAGAGGAAAGTAAAAATAGGTTAGATAAATACATGAGTGGCTGTGGGTGGGTGTGAGTTGGACCTGACTAGCTTGTGCTACTAGGTCTGATGCCATGCTCCTTCCTTCAGAGGATGTGACCTGACTAGGTGGGTCATTGGTCTAAGCTGGGGGGTGACATGGACCTGCCTTGCATGGGCCAGTAGGCCTTTCTTATGTTCTTATGTATTCGGCAGGCTGGCTGGCTGGCTTTGGCTGTCTCTGGCTGTCTCTCTATCTGTCTATATTTTTGTCTGTCTATATCTTTGTCTGTCTATATCTATATGTCCTATCTCTCTCTCTCTCTCTCTCTCTCTCTCTCTCTCTCTCTCTCTCTCGCACATGTACACATAAGTACAGTTATTATACATAGTGTAAATTACATAGGATAACCCAAAAATTCCAGGCAAAGTGCTATACAATACTTGTAGAGATAAGGCATAATAAGCATGACTGGCAAGTAATACGCATCTTCACTTCTGCATCGTGTATAATACCTGTTGGCTTACGAGCCGCACTCTGAGACTGAGACAAGCAGACGGAAAGACACACACACACACAGGCAGACAGAAAGACAGATAAGTAGAGTTAGACAGAAATAAGCAGAGCTTGACAAACAGACAGACAGATACAGGCAGACAGACAGACAGATACAGACAGATAGACAGACAGACAGACAGACAGACAGATAGACAGACAGGCAGACAGATAGACATTGAAAAAGGGAGGGTTCCCTCCAGCACTGCTGACATTTATCAAATGTCACTGGGCTGTCAAGAGTTATCTGACACTTGTCAACACACCATTCTTCAAGGAGTTTCATATACTCCAGGCACACAGGCAGACAGAAAGACAGATAAGCAGAGCTAGACAGACACAGACAGAGATACAGACAGATACAGACAAACAGATTCAGACAGATACAGACAGATAGACAGACAGATAGACAGACAGACAGATAGATAGATAGACAGACAGACAGAAAGACACAGATAGATAGATACAGAGTGAAAGAGCGAGGGTTCCCTGCACACATTCATTCATCAATGTCACTGCCTTATCAGTAGTTATCTGGCAATTGTCATAACACCATTCTTCAAGGAGTTTCATATATACTCCTGGATGTCTAAAACATTGCTGGGACCTATAAATACTTCGTATATATTTATAGACAATAGTAAATGACCAAGGTAGGCAAAAATGTTCACCTGTTGGTGTGATTGTGACTATTTGAGTACTATTTCAGTACATAATATTAGTGTTAGAACAAAGATTGGCTAAGAAATCACAGGAACTATTGTAAATTGTAATTATCAGAACATAAAAATTATATAAATTAAAATGAAAACTAGAAAAAAAAGTATATCGGCAATACTTCTGCAAGCGGCAGAACTTGATGTTGCCGTCAGGTGAGCATCCAGCACCAACTTGTCGGGCTTATATCTCGGTAAGTACTGGCCCTAAAAATATTTTTTTAGCCTATCCTGTTTATAAAAATGTGCTCTTCATTTAAAAAAAAATGATTTTTTTTTTTTTCAAAATATTCGGGGCAGTACGCAGGTGAACGTATATCTACGTGTGGACAGTTTAAGGGTTAAAGTGCAGGCATTGTACTTCCCATCTCCAGAACTCAAGTCTGGCTAACCACTTTCTCTGAATCCCTTCACAAAATATTACCCTGCTCACACACTAACTGCTTGTCAGGTCCCAAATACCATTCGTCTCCATTCACTCCTATCTAACACACTCAAGCACGCTTGCTGGAAGTCCAAGTCCCTCGCCCACAAAAAATCCTTTACCCCCTCCCTCCAACCTTCCCTAGGACAACCCCAACCCGCCTTCCTTCCACTACAGATTTATATGCTCTCCTAGTCATTCTACAGTGGTACCTCGAGTTACGATGGTCCCCAAAATCGCCCTTTTATGTAAGTTTATTTTTTTAAATGCTTTTGTAAGTATATTTTTGGGGGTGTAAAAGGACTAGTCTATTTTACATTATTCCTTATGGGGATAAATTCGTTTGGTAATGGCACTTAAACAGCATTTTCGAACGAAAAAATATCGTAACTCGAGGTACCACTGTACTTAGTTTCATCCTCTCTAAATGACCAAATGACCTCAACAACCCCTCTTCAGCTCCTTGACTAAAACTTTTAGTAACTCCACACTTCCTCCTAATTTTCACACTACGAATTCTCTGCATAATATTTGCACCACACATTGCCCTTAGACACAACATCTCCATTGCCTCCACCTTGCTGCAGCATTTACAATCCATGCTTAACACCCATATAAGAGTGTTGGTACAACTATGCTCTCATACATCCCCTTCTTTGCCTCCCTGGATAACGTTTTTTATCTCCACAGATACCTCAAAGCACCACTCACCTTTTTTCCTAAATCAATTCTATGGTTAACCTCATCCTTCATAAACCCATCTGCTGACAAGTCAACTCCCAAATATCTGAACACA
Source organism: Cherax destructor (assembly GCA_009830355.1). Lineage (NCBI taxonomy): Eukaryota > Metazoa > Arthropoda > Malacostraca > Decapoda > Parastacidae > Cherax > Cherax destructor. The sequence goes on from WNWK01024569.1 coordinate 12,446, forward strand.
TTCACTTCTTCCATACTCCCTCCCTCCAATGTGATATCCAATTTTTATCTTATCAAACACAGAAAACAAACAAAAGTTTATTTCTTTGCAAAGGTTAAAATGTGTGTTTACATTTCATAATTTGATTGGTACAAAGAAAGCCACAATCATGCCGAGGCAATTAGCAATAACTACTGTCAAGGATGAATATGTGGATTGAGACTATTATTTAAAACAAAAAGGAATGAGTTACTGAGTACAGTGGACCCCCGAGTATCGTAATTAATCCGTTCCAGGAGCTAGTACTTAACACGAAGTTTTCGAAATTCGAACCATTATTTCCCATAAGAAATAATGTAAATACAATTAATCCGTTCCACAAAAAAATATTCACCTACTAAATTAAAAACAAAAAATATATATATACATTTACTTACCTTTATTGAAGAGTTGCAGGCATCTGGAAGGTAGAGTTGCTGAAAGGGGCAGGGAGTTAGTGGTTGGAAGGGAATCCCCTCCAAAGGACTTCAGGTGTCAAAGCCCTCTCTGGGGTTACTTCCCTTCTTGGTCTTTTAATGCCACTAGGACCAGCTTGAGAGTCACCAGACCCCTGCCTGGTGAAGTAACTGTCCAGAGTCCTCTGTTTCTGGCGACCCTTCAACACTTTCCTGAAGTGCGACATGGCTCTGTCACTGAAGTGGCTGCACAGAAGGCTCATTTCAGTCTGCAACTCATTCCACTTTGTACACATCTCCTTAAGCACTGAAGAGGGCACCTTCTTCTGTCTCTCATCCTCCTCCTTTGAAGCAATAACCTCAGCTGTGGTCTGTTGCTGTTCCAGATGAAGCTCTTGCAGCTCTTCAGTTGTTAGCTCTACCCTGTGGGCCTCCACCAACTCTTCCACATCCTCACCACTCACCTCCGACCCCAGGTTGTTCCCCAATGCCACAATAGAGTCCACAACAGGCACAGGGTCGTCAGGGTCAGCCTCAAATCCTTCAAAATCCCTCTGTTGGACACAACCTGGCCACAATGGTCTCCAAGCAGAGTTCAAAGTCCTGGAAGTCACTCCCTCCCAAGCCTTACCTATAAGGCGTATGCATTGCACAATGTTGAAGTGATCTTTCCAGAACTCTCTTAGGGTCAACTCAGTGTCGAGGTCACTTCAAAGCACTTTTCAAACAGTGCTTTGGTGTACAGTTTCTTGAAGTTGGAAATGACCTGCTGGTCCATGGGCTGGAGGAGAGGAGTGGTGTTAGGAGGCAAGAACTTCACTCTGATGAAATTAAACTTGTCAGACAAACACTCTTGCAAGTTGTGAGGGTGAGCAGGAGCATTGTCCAGTATCAGGAGGCACTTGAGTGGCAATTTCTTTTCCAAGAGTTATTTCTTCACAGTAGGGCCAAACACTCCAGTCACCCATTCCTTGAAAATCTCCATAGTGACCCATGCCTTGGTGTTAGCCTTCCAATGCACACACAAATTATTCTTGTCAACACTGTGATTCTTGAAGGGTCTGGGATTTTCATAGTGATACACCAGTAAAGGCTTCACTTTAAAATCCCCACTAGCATTAGAACAAAACATGAGAGTTAGCCTGTCTTTCATAGGCTTGTGTCCTGGCTGTGCCTTTTCCTCCTGAGTAATGTAGGTCCTGTTGGGCATTTTCTTCCAAAACAGGCCTGTTTCATCACAGTTAAACACTTGTTGGGGGAGGAATTGTTCAGCCTCTACGAACCCCTGGAATTCATGCACAAATTTTTCAGCTGCACGTTTGTCTGAGCTGGCTGCCTCACCATGCCTCACAACACTGTGTATGCCACTACTCTTCTTAAACCTGTCAAACCAGCCTTTGCTGGCTTTAAAATCACTTGCCTCACCACTGGTTGCAGGCATTGTCTTGACAAGATCTGCGTGCAACTTCCTTGCCTTTTCACAAATTATCGCCATGGAAACACTATCACCCGCTCTCTGTTTTTCATGGATCCACACCAACAACAACTTCTCAACCTCATCCACTGTTTTCGATCTATTTTTCGTTAACATATCAACCCATTTTGCAACATTAGCTTCCTTGATCTCATTTCTCTTTGTCAGGATAGAGCCGATAGTAGAAGGGGTTTTGTTGTACATCCTGGCAAGATCACTCAGACGTACGCCACTCTCATATTTTTCTATAATCTCTTTCTTCAGTTCGATGGTGTTCCTCACTTTCTTTACCACAGGGGTGCCACTAGGAAGCTTCTTTGGACCCATGGTGACTTATTTCACAGTGACAATCACTAAATCACCAAAAAAAACACCAAATGTAGTGTGAATGTTTGAAAGAGCGCACTAGGTAATGTTCTCTCAATGGTAAACAATGCTTCACTGGCGGCGTCCTGCGTCCCGCGCAGGCACGGAGCAGGCGGACAGGTCTAATACGTTATGAAACACGAGCGGTTTTACGATTCTCGAAGTCGTAAAAAGCTTACTAAAGACGATGTTTACGAAGTACGTAAGAACCTTTCGAAACTCGGGGGTCCACTGTATAGTAAACTAACTTAAATAGCTAGCACTTTAGCACATGATTGAGCACCTTGATTAGCACCAGCTTTAGCACTTTATATTGCTGAATAATATAAACTGATAAACAGTACAGTGGTCCCTTGGTTTTCGCCGAAAATTCGTTCCAGAATGCTGTTCAAGTGCCATTACCGAACGAATTTACTTCCTTAAGAAATAATGTCACGTAGGTTAGTCTATTTCAGACCCCCAAAAATACACTTGCAACAGCACTTACGAAAATACACTTACATAAATGTTCGAGTTTGGAGATGCACGAAAACCGAGGGACCGCTGTATAGTAGAAAAAAAAATATGCTAGAAATAGTACTACAGTGGACCCCCGGTGTTCGTGATTTTTTCGTTCCAGAATGCTGTTCAAGTGCCATTACCAAACGAATTTATTCCCATAAGAAATAATGTAAATTAGACTAGTCCTTTTAGACCCCCAAAAATACACTTACAAAAGCACTTACAAAAATACACTTACATAATTGTTCGAGTTTGGAGCATCACGAACACCGGGGGTCCACTGTATATTAGAACAAGGAAGTTTGAAGTGGCTTAATTTGAAAACAAATACAGCCTCTCCTCACTTAACAACAGAGTTCTGTTCCTAAGACCACGTTGGTAAACGTATTCGTCACTAACTGAGGAACATACTATAATGGTAGTGGGTTTGTGTCAACCATCTTTGATATTGTTTTAATGTTACCTTTGCACCATTTATAACATTAATGGTATATTTTTAAATGTTTATACAGCAGTGTATTGTATATTGTAATAAACAGAGTAGAGGAAATCAGCTCTTAATATACATTATTTAGGTATGCATACTGGTCAGAGAGCTCGTCGTAAGTCTGAGTCATCAGTAAACGAGTATGTCGCTAAGTGAGGAGAGGCTGTAAAACTATTTATGGCTAGGTAACAAAAAGTATAGAACAAACAAAAAAAAAAAAATTACTTTATAGTAAAAAAAATTTGGGGATAAGTAAAATAGGGTATTTGAAGTTGACTATAAAAAAAATAAATGCATACCCCATTTTGCTATACAAATGAGTGCACAATACTTTTCAAAATAATTTTAACTGATGATATTGTTAACAAGACAGGAAAAAGAAAAAAATTAGGAATTGAAGTAAGGCACTATATGTTCAGCAATAAAAAAAGAGGTAATTTACACTACAGCCTCTCCTCACTTACCGATGTACTCATTTACCGACAGCTTGGAGTTACGACGGGCTCTCTGACAAGTTGTTATTGTATACTGTACGAAAACTTGGGTCATGAATGGGCAGCGCAGCCTCTCAGCATCCAGCATCTCTCCTTTTTTACAGCCACTCAGTAAACTAGCTTTCACAGTCTCCAAGACTACATATTTCTACAAATTTCCTGTTGACTTTCCTCTTGGAAGAGGAAAAACAAGAGGAAAATGGAAGAAGTACAAAGGAAGTTCACTGTAAAGGGGTTAGCTGGTGTGTTTACATTTTCGATGGCAGCTTAATTAAGAAATGATTAAGCTCAGTGAACAAAGTATGTCAGTGGTGATAATAATAATAATAACAATATAATATGATTAATAATAAAATATTAATAATCACTCAGGGGTGCTTTATATGTCAAACATATTTTGTATAGGTTTGGTAGATGACATCTAAAGCACTCCAGAGCGATTGTTATTATTATTATTATTATTATTATTATTATTTTTTTTTTTTTTAACAAGTCGGCCTTCTCCCACTGAGGCAGGATGACCCAAAAAGAAAGAAAATACCCAAAAAGAAAATACTTTCATCATCATTCATCACTTTCACCTCTCTCATACATAATCACTGTCTTTGCAGAGGTGCTCAGATATGACAGTTTAGAATAGTCCCTCTCAACTGTCACTATCCCAGACCCCTCCTTTAAAGTGCAGGCATTGTACTTCCCATTTCCAGGACTCAAGTTCGGCTAAACCTATAATAACCGGTTTCCCTGTATCCCTTCACTAAATATTACCCTGCTCACACTCCAACAGCTCGTCAGGTCCCAAAAACCATTTGTCTCCATTCACTCCTATCTAACGAGCTCACACACGCTTGCTGGAAGTCCAACCCTCTCGCCCACAAAACCTTTACCCCCTCCCTCCAACCTTTTCGAGGACGACCCCTACCCCTCCTTCCTTCCCCTTCAGATTTATACGCTCTTCAATTCATTCTGCTCTAATTCATTCTCTCTAAATGACCAAACCACCTCAACAACCCCTCTTCAGCCCTCTGACAAATACTTTTAATAACTCCACACCTCCTAATTTCCACACTCCGAATTCTCTGCATAATATTTACACCACACATTGCCCTTAGACAGGACATCTCCACTGCCTCTAGCCGCCTCCTTGCTGCAGCATTTACAACCCAAGCTTTACACCCATAGAAGAGTGTTGGTATCACTATACTTTCATACATTCCCTTCTTTGCCTCCATAGATAACGTTTTTTGTCTCCACAGATACCTCAACCAATTCTTTGGTTAACCTCATCCTTCATAAACCCATCCGCTGACAAGTCAACTTCCAAATATCTGAAAACATTCATTTCTTCCATACTCCCTCTCTCCATTGTGATATCCAATTTTTCTTTATCTGAATCGTTTGATACCCTCATCACCTTACTCTTATCTTTATTCACTTTCAACTTTCTACCTTTACACACCCTCCCAAACTCATCCACTAACCTTTGCAACTTTTCTTTAGAATCTCCCATAAGCACAGTATCATCAGCAAAAAGTAACTGTGTCAACTCCCATTTTGTACTTGATTCCCCATAATTTAACCCTTTCAGGGTCGAGACCCTCGATTCTTAACTCCCTCTCAGGGTCGAGAAATTTTCGAAATTTTTTTTTTTTTTCTTATGAAATGATAGAGCATATTTTTGTGAGTCTTATAGGCCAAAAAAATTTTTTGCGATTAATACTTACCGAGATAGGGAGGCGTTGAAGTTGACATAAAGTGAGCCGCTTACGGCAACATCGTAGATTGCCAGTCACCCGGTAATAGTTTATTTTTCTTTTTTTTTTACTTTTTTCTTTTATTCTTTAACGTTTTATTTTTTCAAGTAACTTTTATGGCCTGTGAGACCAATATAAGCCATATTTTGGATGTATACACTCCTTCTATACTACACAAGAACTGCACAAACATTGACAGGTGAACATTTTCACCTATTTTAGTCAATGTTTTGGTGGGGAAGGGAGCATGGGTTTGTGTAAACAACATTGGCTGGCTGGCTGGCTGGCCAGCTGGCCGGCTGGCTGACCAGCTGGCAGGCTGGCTCTGTGCTGTCTCACAGGTACACATAAATACAATACAATTATACATAGTGTAAATTACCTAGGATACACGGGAGAATATAATAATAATAATAATTGAAGCATGGTGTAAGACGTGTGTGTCACTCAGTCTTATCACTAAACTAATGACAGTGGTTACATTTGATGAGGGGTGAGCATTGTCTTATCACTCCACTAATGACAGTAGTGACATTTGATGAGGGTACACTGCCTTGCTTTATTTGTTTTCACTTTACACATAAACATTGTCTGTCTGTCTATCTGTCTGCTTTTCTCTCTGTCTCAGAGAGAGTCACTAGTGAACCAACATGTATTACACACGACTTAGTAGTCACTGCGTCACATCTGAGTCCTGATACGTATTATTTGCCAATCTGGTTTTTTTTTATTATCCTAGGTAATTTACACTATGTATAATTGTATTTATGTGTACCTGTGAGACAGACAGCCACCCAGCCAGCCAGTCAGATGGCCAGACAGATAGCCAGCCAGATAGCCAGCCAGCCAGCCAGCCAGCCAGCCAGCCAGCCAATGTTGTTTACACAAACCCAGCTCCCTTCCCTACAACCCACACTGCCTTCCCCACCCCCCACTGCCTTCCCCACCACTCACACTGTTGGAGTGAGGTATTCCTTACCGCATGGCTTGGTGACAAAGGCGCACTGAATTACCACTCCCACAATGCAATGCAGGTGCGTAGATTTTTTTCCTACCGCACACACTTACCACATAGACCCATTCTATCACATGCAGGCCTACCAGCTCTCTCCCCCTCGATTTGAAGCTGCTAGAATTTATGCATACTAGTACGTCAAACACCCTGGCGTGTAAGACGTACTAGTACGTCAAAAACCCTGAAAGGGTTAATCCCATTCCTCTCCCCAATACCCTAGCATTTACTTCTTTTACAACTCCATCTATAAATATATTAAACAACCATGGTGACATCACACATCCCTGTCTAAGACCTACTTTTACCGGGAAGTAATCTCCCTCTCTCCCACACACCCTAACCTGAGCCTCACTATCCTCATAAAAACTCTTTACTGCATTCAGTAACTTACTACCTATTCCATATACTTGCAACATCTGCCACATTGCTCCCCTATCCACTCTATCATATGCTTTTTCTAAATCCATAAATGCAATGAAAACCGCCCAGGGAGGTACAGTGGACCCTCGCTATTCGAACATTCTTCATTCCAGAATGCTGTTCAAGTGCTGTTACCAAACAAATTTATTCCCATAAGGAATGATGTAAATTAGATTAGTCCATTTCAGACCCCCAAAAATACACTTATAAAAGCACTTACAATAATAAACTTATATAAAAGGGCGAGTTTGGAGTGTTCGAATAGCGAGGGTCCACTGTACTACTGTTCTACCAAGTGAGTCTGAAACGGAAGCCTATATGTAATTGTTTTACACGATGGTAGGATTGCTGGTGTCCTTTTTCTGTCTCATAAACATGCAAGATTTCAGGTACGTCTTGCTCCTTCTACTTACATTTAGGTCACGCTACACATGCACATACAAGTATACAGTGGACCCCCGAGTTTTGGTCACCTCGGAAATCGCACAATTATTTAAGTGTAATATTGTAAGTGCTTTTGTAAGTGTATTTTTGGGGGTCTGAAATGGACTAACCTACTTGACATTATTCCTTAAGGGAGTAAATTTGTTCGGTAATGGCACTTGAGCAGCCTTCTGGAATGAAATATGACCGAAACTCAGGGGTCCACTGTATATATACATACCTCTGGGTTTTCTTCTATTTTCTTACTAGTTTTTGTTCTTGTTTATTTCTGCTTATCTCCATGGGGAAATGGAACATAATTCTTCCTTTGTAAACCATGCTTGTCGTAAGAGGCGACTAAAATGCCGGGAGCAAGGGGCTAGTAACCCCTTCTCGTGTACATATTATTAAATTTAAAAGAAGAAACTTTCGTTTTTTCTTTTGGGCAACCCTGCCTCGGTGGGATACAGCTGGTTTGTTGAAAGAAGAAGAAAGGTAGTATATGCCTCAATGTAAACACTTGATCTACTCATCCCCTACCCATTGTAAAGCCTCCTTGTTTATCTGCAATTCTGCTCTCTGCCTTACCTCTAATTCTTTCAATAATAACCCTACTATACACTTTACTTGGTATACTCAGTAAACTTATTCCCCTATAATTTTTACAATCTCCCTTGTCCCCCTTCCCTTTATATAAAGGAACTATACACGCTCTCTGCCAATCCCTAGGTACCTTCCCCTCTTTGATACATTTTTTTTTTAACACATCAGCTGCCTCCCACCAAGGCAGGGTGGTCCGAAAAAGAAAAACTTTCACCATCATTCACTCCATCACTGTCTTGCCAGAGGTGCACTCACACTACAGTTATAAAACTGCAATATTAACACCCCTCCTTCAGAGTGCAAGCACTATCCGAGTTGTTGGCAATTGAGTACATCGCTAAGTGAGGAGAGGCTGTATTACACTATAATTGCAGTTGTTAAAGTCTTTTGCGATGTCTGTATGGTACATTTGCATTTTGTTTGTCTTCCTGTGCATCCAGGGCTATGTTGCAATAGTCCAGTAGTTGTGATAGGCAGGAGCAACTTACTCTAAACTCTTGCTGCCCTGATTGTGTAATTGTTGTGAATCCATGTGGTTAGTGGTCTTGTTTCTTAAAAGCTCTGTAGTTCCTTGCAAGCTATTGCTTTGCTGCCACCTTTGTGGAGTGGGGCTACATACATTTGGGAACATTCCATAGTCATTAACCCTTTCACTGTCGAAGCCCCTCATCACAAACTTGCTGCTTTCAGTGTTGAAAAATATTAAAAAAAAAATTATTATTGTTCCTTACCAAAATCTTAAGAATATTTTTCTGATTGTTTTAAAAGAATTTTTTCTTTTTTTGCAATCAGTACTTACCGAGATAGAGGTGTGAAGTTGACAGAAAGTGAACTGCTTACGGCAGCATTTTACGACTGCCGCTCATTCGGTAATACAGTGGACCCCCGCCTAACGAGCACCCCGGAAATTGTACAATTATGTAAGTATAATATTGTAAGTGCTTGTGGAAGTGTATTTTTGGGGGTCTGAAATAGACTAACCTACGTGACATTATTTCTTAAGGAAGTAAATTCGTTCGGTAATGGCACTTGAGCAGGCTTCTGGAATGAATTTTGCTCGTTAGGCGGGGGTCCACTGTATTACAGTATTTTTACTTTTATTTTAGTTTTTTCTTTTCTAATATTTTATTTTTTCAAGTAACTTTTGTGGCATGTGAAACCAATATAATGCATAATGTATAGTATACGTATATCCACTCATTGTATGTAACACAATAACCGCACAGACGTTGTTATCATTATATTGTTTACAAAACCTGTTTACACAAACCCACGCTGCCTTCCCCACTAACCATGCTGCCTTCCCCACCACCCACGCTGTCTTCCCCACCACCCACGCTGCCTTCTCCACTACCCACGCTGCCTTCTCCACTACCCACGCTGTCTTCCTCACCACCCATGCTGTCTTCCTTACCAACCATGCTGTCTTCCCCACCAACCATGCTGTCTTCCCCACCACCCATGCTGTCTTCCTCACCAACCATGCTGTTTTCCCCACCAACCATGCTGTCTTCCCCACCACCCATGCTGTCTTCCCCACCACCCACATGGAAATAAGTCACTTTGTCTGACTTTTTCGTGTTATCCTAGGTAATTTACACATATGCTGCTACAGTGGAACTCCGATTTTCGAACACCTCGGCAATCGAACAAATCGGAATTCGAACACTTTTTTAGAACAAATTTTGTCCCGCCAATCGAACACATGCGCACCAGACCTGTCCACCCAGGCGCTGCCTGTGCAGGCTCATGAGTCAGTCTAGCTTTGTTTATCCTCCAGTGAACATTACCCTGCGCGCTCATCCAAACATTTCACAATTAATTAATTGTGTTTGGAGCTTGTTCATTAAGTGGTAGAAGCAGTGGTCGAGGCAGGCAGTGGTAGAGAGAGGCAGTGGTAGAGGCAGGCAGTGGTAGAGAGAGGCAGTGGTAGAAGTAGGCAGTGGTAGAGGCAGGCAGTGGTAGAGGCAGGCAGTGGTAGAGGCAGGCAGTGGTAGAGGCAGGCAGTGGTAGAGGCAGGCAGTGGTAGAGGCAGGCAGGGGTAGAGGCAGGCAGGGGTAGAGAGAGGCAGTGGTAGAAGTAGGCAGTGGTAGAGGCAGGCAGTGCTAGAGGCAGGCAGTGGTAGAGGCAGGCAGTGGTAGAGGCAGGCAGTGGTAGAGGCAGGCAGTGGTAGAGGCAGGCAGTGGTAGAGGCAGGCAGTGGTAGAGGCAGGCAGTGGTAGAAGCAGGCAGTGGTAGAGGCAGGCAGTGGTAGAGGCAGGCAGTGGTAGAGAGAGGCAGTGGTAGAGGCAATGGTAGAGGCAGGCAGTGGTAGAGGCAGGCAGTGGTAGAGGCAGGCAGTGGAAGAGGCAGGCAGTGGTAGAAGCAGGCATTGGTAGAGGCAGGCAGTGGTAGAGAGATGCAGTGGTAGAGGCAGGCAGTGGTAGAGAGGCAGTGGTAGAGGCAGGCAGTGGTAGAGGCAGGCAGTGGTAGAGGCAGGCGGGGGTAGAGGCAGGCAGGGGTAGAGGCAGGCAGTGGTAGAGGCAGGCAGTGGTAGAGGCAGGCAGGGGTAGAGGCAGGCAGCGGTAGAGGCAGTCTTAACCCTTTGAGGGTTGGTCACGTACTTGTACGTCATTGCAGCCAGGGTCGTCAAATCAAGAGGGAGAAAGCTGGTATGCCTTCATGTGAGAGAATGGGTCTGCACGGTCAGTGTGTGCAGTATAAAAAAATCGTGGAGCCAGTAGTGCATTGTGGGAATGCCATTTCAATAACCCTTGTTCACCATGTCTAGCGGTAAGAAACTCCTCACTCCTCTGCGAATTGGGACTCTTTTGTTCCCAAGTGACAGTTCAAACACAGATGGAAGTGTCAGTGAAGATGAATTTCATGGTTTTGAGGAGTTTGTGACTGAAAAAAATGCCCAGAAAACCAGAGGGAAGGAAGAAAGGATGGAAGGAAGGAAGAGATGAGAGGAAGGAAGGTAGAAAGGAAGAGATGAGAGGAAGGAAGGAAGAAAGGAAGAGATGAGAGGAAGGAAGGTAGTAAGGAAGAAATGAGAGGAAGGAAGGTAGTAAGGAAGAAATGAGAGGAAGGAAGGTAGTAAGGAAGAAAGGAAGAGCTGAGAAGAAGGAGGAAGTAACGAAGGAAGGTGGGAAGGTAGGTAGGAAGGAGGGAGGTAGGTAGGATGGAGGAAAGGTAGGTAGGATGGAGGAAAGGTAGGTAGGTAGGTAGGAAGGAAGGAAGGTAAGAAGGAAGGACAACCATCAACCTAGGATAACCCAAAATTCAGACAATGATTTAGTTCCATGTGGTTGGTGGGGTAATGAGGAAGGGATGTGTGTTGACAGGCAGTGAGGGTGGTGAGTGGTGGTGTAATTTGTCATTGTGACACTAATTACAATGGTGACTCAGCATATTTACAAGTCCACCCCCATACAGATGGAAGTGTCAGTCAAGATGAATTTCATGGTTTTGATGGTTTGTGACCGAAAGCATTGCCCAGGATACCAGAGGGAAGGAAGAAAGGAAGGAATGAAGGAAGAGATGAGAGGAAGGAAGAAAGGAAGAGATGAGAGGAAGAAAGAAGTAAAGAAGGAAGGAGGGAAGGTAGGTATGAAGGAAGAAAGGAAGAGATGAGAGGAAGGAAGAAGGAAGGAAGGAAGGAGGGAAGTTAGGAAGGAGGGAAGGTAGGTAGGATGGAGGGAAGGTAGGAAGGTAGAAATGAAGGAAGGAAGGAACTATGTAGAACTATGTAGTACATATTTGTATCATGTCTGAATAAAATTATTATTATTATTATTATTATTATTATTATTATTATTATTATTATTATTATTATTATAAGGTAAGAACTAAGTAAGGAAGGAAGGACAACCATCAACCTAGGATAACCCAAAATTTAGACAGTGATTTATTTCCATGTGGTTGGTGGGGTAATGAGGAAGGGATGTGTGTTGACAGGCAGTGAGGGTGGTGAGTGATGGTGTAATTTGTCATTGTGACACTAATTACACCAGTGACTCAGCATATTTACTAGTCCACCCCCACACAACTACAAGCTTCAGAATCTCTTGCAGTTCTAGGAACTTGTCCAGTGACTATATGTTTATATATATGATAGAAAAATAGTAATAAACAACATTTTTTATTATTGTTGGTTTGTGTAAACATGTTTTGTAAACAGTTTAATGACAACAAAGTTTGTGTGGTTATTGTGTAGTATACAATGAGTGAATATATACCAAATAGTCTTTATATTGGTCTCACAGGCCATAAAAGTTACATAAAAAAAATAAAATATTTATAAAATAAAAGAAAAAAGTGGGAAAAAACAAAATAAACTATTACCAGGTGACCGGCAGTCGGTGTTGCCATAAGCGGTTCAATTTCTGTCAACTTCATGCCTCCATATCTCGCTAAGTATTGATCGCAAAAAAATTTTTGGGCCTATAAAACACAAAAAAACTATGTATTTCATAAGAATTTTTTTTTTTTTTTTAATATTTTTCGACCCTGAGAATGAGTTTGGGAGAGGGCCTCTCGACCCTCAAAGGGTTAATGTAGAGTGAGAGGTGAGTAAACAAGATTAAATGAATAAACGAGAGAGAATGAGTGTGTAGAAGGTTCGCGAGTTTTGTAAACAAACCAGTTGTTGCTGCTGTTGCTGTTACCAGCCTGGACACAAATTAATTCTGTTCACTCCGTGAAGATGACTGGAAAAACATCTCATATTTATGTTAATTTATATGTTACATAGCATGTTTATTATATAATTTTGAAAAAATATCATAAATGGATTAAGCCAACTGTCTATAATAACGTTTTATACGCCTCAGAGTGATTATTATTGTGTTATTATTACAGTGGACCCCCGAGTATCGTAATTAATCCGTTCTAGGAGCTAGTACTTAACACGAAGTTTTCGAAATTCGAACCATTATTTCCCATAAGAAATAATGTAAATACAATTAATCCGTTCCACAAAAAAATATTCACCTACTAAATTAAAAACAAAAAATATATATATACATTTACTTACCTTTATTGAAGAGTTGCAGGCATCTGGAAGGTAGAGTTGCTGAAAGGGGCAGGGAGTTAGTGGTTGGAAGGGGAATCCCCCTCCAAAAGGACTTCAGGTGTCAAAGCCCTCTCTGGGGTTACTTCCCTTCTTGGTCTTTTAATGCCACTAGGACCAGCTTGAGAGTCACTAGACCCCTGCCTGGTGAAGTAGCTGTCCAGAGTCCTCTGTTTCTGGCGACCCTTCAACACTTTCCTGAAGTGTGACATGGCTCTGTCACTGAAGTGGCTGCACAGAAGGCTCATTTCAGCTTGCTCAGGGTGGTGTCTTTCAACAAATGTCTGCAACTCATTCCACTTTGTACACATCTCCTTAAGCACTGAAGAGGGCACCTTCTTCTGTCTCTCATCCTCCTCCTTTGAAGCAATAACCTCAGCTGTGGTCTGTTGCTGTTCCAGATGAAGCTCTTGCAGCTCTTCAGTTGTTAGCTCTACCCTGTGGGCCTCCACCAACTCTTCCACATCCTCACCACTCACCTCCAACCCCAGGTTGTTCCCCAATGCCACAATAGAGTCCACAACAGGCACAGGGTCGTCAGGGTCAAGGTCAGGGTCAGCCTCAAATCCTTCAAAATCCCTCTGTTGGACACAACCTGGCCACAATGGTCTCCAAGCAGAATTCAAAGTCCTGGAAGTCACTCCCTCCCAAGCCTTACCTATAAGGCGTATGCATTGCACAATGTTGAAGTGATCTTTCCAGAACTCTCTTAGGGTCAACTCAGTGTCCGAGGTCACTTCAAAGCACTTTTCAAACAGTGCTTTGGTGTACAGTTTCTTGAAGTTGGAAATGACCTGCTGGTCCATGGGCTGGAGGAGAGGAGTGGTGTTAGGAGGCAAGAACTTCACTCTGATGAAATTAAACTTGTCAGACAAAGACTCTTGCAAGTTGTGAGGGTGAGCAGGAGCATTGTCCAGTATCAGGAGGCACTTGAGTGGCAATTTCTTTTCAAAGAGGTATTTCTTCACAGTAGGGCTAAACACTCCAGTCACCCATTCCTTGAAAATCTCTGTAGTGACCCATGCCTTGGTGTTAGCCTTCCAATGCACACACAAATTATTCTTGTCAACACTGTGATTCTTGAAGGGTCTGGGATTTTCATAGTGATACACCAGTAAAGGCTTCACTTTAAAATCACCACTAGCATTAGAACAAAACATGAGAGTTAGCCTGTCTTTCATAGGCTTGTGTCCTGGCTGTGCCTTTTCCTCCTGAGTAATGTAGGTCCTGTTGGGCATTTTCTTCCAAAACAGGCCTGTTTCATCACAGTTAAACACTTGTTGGGGGAGGAATTGTTCAGCCTCTACGAACCCCTGGAATTCCTGCACAAATTTTTCAGCTGCACGTTTGTCTGAGCTGGCTGCCTCACCATGCCTCACAACACTGTGTATGCCACTACGTTTCTTAAACCTGTCAAACCAGCCTTTGCTGGCTTTAAAATCACTTGCCTCCACTGGTTGCAGGCATTGTCTTGACAAGATCTGCGTGCAACTTCTTGCCTTTTCACAAATTATCGCCATGGAAACACTATCACCCGCTCTCTGTTTTTTATGGATCCACACCAACAACAACTTCTCAACCTCATCCACTGTTTTCGATCTATTTTTCGTTAACATATCAACCCATTTTGCAACATTAGCTTCCTTGATCTCATTTCTCTTTGCCAGGATAGAGCCGATAGTAGAAGGGGTTTTGTTGTACATCCTGGCAAGATCACTCAGACGTACGCCACTCTCATATTTTTCTATAATCTCTTTCTTCAGTTCGATGGTGTTCCTCACTTTCTTTACCACAGGGGTGCCACTAGGAAGCTTCTTTGGACCCATGGTGACTTATTTCACAGTGACAATCACTAAATCACCAAAAAAAAACACCAAATGTAGTGTGAATGTTTGAAAAAGCACGCTAGGTAATGTTCTCTCAATGGTAAACAACGCTTCACTGGCGGCGTCCTGCGTCCCACGCAGGCGCATAGCAGGTGGACAGGTCTAATACGTTACGAAACACGAGCGGTTTTACGATTCTCGAAGTCGTAAAAAGCTTACTAAACACGAAGTTTACGAAGTAAGAACCTTTCGAAACTCGGGGGTCCACTGTATAATTTTTAATGCGCCTCAGAATGATTATTATTGTGTTATTATTAGCATTAATAATATGGCATCTTCAAGACTAATAACACACTCTTAGTGATTTTAATGTGTTCCTGCACGCCAGCACAGGCGCAAGTTGTGGAGTTTAAAGCAGTTAAGTTCAGTGACAAAGTGTAGCGATTAAGCGATAGAAAAAGGACGAAATGAAATATACTTCTGACAGCATAAGCCGCTCTGCCTATCTTCTGCAAGGTATGTAAATGGTGTATGTACACCTGTTCATTTGTACATTATGGTTTTCTTATGAAAGAAGTGATCTAATGCAGTTAGCATTACAAACTCCATTTTCTCTTATACTAACACGTCTGAAGGAGGAAAGAATGGGAAGATGTTTTCATAGCTGGACCAAGAATGCCCGCCACCACAGTCCTCCCCGCCACCACATTCGTAATGACATACATATTTTATTCATTCTGAGTGTATACAGGTTTTTTTGTTATATTGTTTATTATGTCATATTAGATGAATTGTGATAGATAAATAAGGGCCAGTTGATAATAGCATCTGGTGAAGTACTATTTTGTCATGCCTCCTGACAGCAGGAAGAAAATTTAAATTTTATTTCCATTATTTCATGGGGAAAAATTTATTTGATTTTTGAACATTTCCCAATTTAGAACAAGCTCCCGGAATGGATTATGTTCGAAAAATTTGGGGGGAAATTTTGTATGTATAATAATCTCTGTAACTGTATTTGGTAACCCAAAAAAATTTTTCTTATTCTTTGGGGACATGGAAAAAAATGAGTTTCCCCTTTTTCTGTGGTACAAGTGAACATAAAAAAATGGCCCAGCACCAGAGGTGGAAGGTTGATGAACTGGATTTTCAGCACTATTTCTGGGGGAAACACTGTGGCCTGATGTAAAGCCCTCGCTTTACACGGCAGGGCTGCGTTGATTCCCCCGCTCGGGGAGAAACATTGGGCGTGTTTCTTTACACCGGGTTTTCTATGTTCACCCATCAGTAAAAAGGGAAACCCGGGAGTTAGTCGACTGGTGTGGGTCGGATCCTGGGACAAGGACCTAATTTGCCCGAAAAAGCTCTGCATAACAAGGGACTTTTTATATAGTAGTATGTCATTGATTCAGCTGAGCCTGTATACCTTGTACATGTACTTTTTGGGAAATAAAGATTTTTTATTATTTTTATTATTATTATTATTTTATTTTCAGTCACAAGTTTCCCCAAATCCATGAGATTCATCTTTACTGACACTTCAATCTATGTTTGAACTATCACTTAAAGGGAAAAAGGCCCAGTTTGCCGCGAAATGGGGATTCCCTTTCCGCTAGGCCCGGGGACCAACATACTGAATTGCCTCCCCCAATGCATTGCGGCCTCCCGATTTTTTTTTGATGCGCACAATGACCACGCAGACCCATTTCTAACATGTAGGGCTACCCGTTTTTTCCACTAGATTTGAAGCCCTGAATTTTGGCGTATTAATACATATTAATACACCCGGTTTTTCCATACCTATATGTTACCGACAGTGAAAAGGGTTTAAAAAAAGTGTTGAGGTTCCGCTTTCCCTAGCATATTTAACCCCCAAATGGTCCAAACATATATAAACGTTTCTTGCTCAGTGCCCCCAATATTTTGAAAAAAATCGTTTTTTTTTAAAAGAAATAAAGAGCTCATTTTTTTAAAATGTTATAGGATAAAAAAAAATTAAAGGTTGGGACTTACCGAGATATGAGACTGCTAAGTTGGGGACTGGATGCTCACCTGACAGCAACATCGAACCCCGCTGCTTGCAGAAGTGTTGCCGAAAACCTTTTTTTTTCATTTTTATATTATTTTATATAATTTTTTTTGTTCGTAATTACAATTTATAGTAGTTATTGGTTTTAAGCCCAAACTTTGCTCTGACACTAATAATAAAGGGAATGAAATTATACTGAAATTGTCACAAACACACTGGGCAGGTGAACATTTTTCA
>WNWK01024570.1:0-29559 GCA_009830355.1 Cherax destructor
ATTTAAAAGGGGAAGATGGGGAGTTGGGGG
The DNA here is from genome assembly GCA_009830355.1 of Cherax destructor. Taxonomy (NCBI): domain Eukaryota; kingdom Metazoa; phylum Arthropoda; class Malacostraca; order Decapoda; family Parastacidae; genus Cherax; species Cherax destructor. The sequence goes on from WNWK01024570.1 coordinate 31, forward strand.
AGAGGGAAGGGGTTAAGGGGAAGAAAAGGAGGAAGGTTGGGAAGGGGAGGGAAAGAAAGAAGGAGGGGTGTTTAAAAAGGGGAAAAAAAAGGAAGGGGGGGGGGGGGGTATAATAGAGGTAAAAAGAGGATGGGGTAAGAGGAAGGAGGGGGGGGAAAGAGGATAGGGAAAGGGAAGGGGGTGAAAAAGAGGGGACCATCTGAATATCATAGTATTTTATTTTTTAAAAATAAATGAAATCGATATTGATATTATGACTCGGGAACACATCTCTGACTATAACATGGGGGGCTATGAAAAATAATTTTAAAGTTCTGAACCCCCCAAATAAAAACACTTCTAAAGAATGTATCAATGTTGCAAGTTGGGGCCCTACTGAAAAAATAAAGAATGCTAAAACATAAATGAAATATAAACTAAAAAAATTTAAGTGTAGTGTGAGTGTATACATGGAATAAATCATTAAAAGGGGGTGTTCTCCTCTCCTTTCCTCCACAATAGTTGTTTTCCTTTTTCTTTAGTATCGTATTTTCAGCTTTTAAAAAAAATACAAATTAAATTTTTACATTAAATTTGAAGTGAAAATTTAAAAAAAAAATTAAAATTTTTTTTTTGCTAAACATTATTTTAGTACAAAAAATGTATTAATATTAAAACTTAAATATATTTCATTAAAATTTATATAACAATAAAAAAAAGAACCCCATTTATAAAAAATTTGGGAAATTAGAGTTGAAAGAAACAATTCAAATTTATCATAAACAATTCCACTTCATACAGAACAAGTTTTTGATGAGAACCCCACCCGTTTCCTTGTTTCATAACCCAGTCCAGCCACATATATTGCACCAGTCATTTTTTTTCCGGAAGGCTCCAAATGTTGCCTTTTGGATTTCGTATCGATGCGGCTGCAAATAACATTAATCTCAGTAATATTATGGACTATTAAGGAACAAAATCTAATATCTACATAGGTTCCATGATGAAGAACAATGCTTCTTTATTTATATAGCATAAAAGGTTTTCAATTAGAATCTAACAATCAGTGTTGAAAAACTTGGATAAACAAAAAAAAAATTTTTTTTCATCCATAACTAAATTTTGGAATAATAAATGATAAATCAATAAATGTTAAATAAAACATCCTTTTATTTAACATCCTCAAAAATCTGCATGAACACTGGATTACATACTAAAAAATTTCAATTTTTTTCCATTGAATTCCCTTTGGTGTGTGTGTATGTAAAAAAAGTGCCTTCCCCCTTTTGGTGGTTGTGAATAGTCTATTTGGGTTCAGTTCAAGCCCGTGTAACATTCACTTGACTAAAAAAAAAAAAAAAAAATTTAATACCCCATGCTGAGATATCACAAAGGGAGGTGAAATTTAAGCTCTGCCATATGACATCTGGGTAAAATATTCCCTCAAATGTATATTTGGCCTTTTCTCATGTTTCATTATAAATTACATAATAAAAAAATAATGTAATATTTTTTACATAGATAAGTGATATTATAGCTCTTACATAAAAAATATACAATGTTCAGAACAATGAAAAAAGATGCAAATTTTTTTTTTACATTAGACAAAAAAAAATTACTTGTTATTGAGCAAACTTTTTTTTTATTTTAGTAACCTTGCTCCCATAGGCAAAATGCAGACAAAGATGACCCCGATGCATTATTAATAAAAATATATGGAACAAGTTGTTTTTTGTGGTTTTCCAAAATTTAAATATTTAAAAAACAAAAATTTTTCCTAAAATCCAAGTTTTTTAAAAAAGAAAAAAGGACTGGTATAAAAAGGGCATATTTTGTATTAGAATGAAATACTGGTGTCAAAATGCTTTTAACCATATTTGGAAAAAAATATTAAAAATTACCAATATTTTTTGCTTAACATTCAATTTTAAAAAACTAAGTACCGGATACAGAAAATACAATAGAAAGCTTCTTTTAGCACTTTTTTCTTTCTTGAGGAAAAATGATATGTTAAGAAATAACCCCTGAAACTTTTTCTGGGAAAAAAGGGTTACGTCTGGCATTACTCACTCTTATATCTTTACATTCTTCAATTTAATCCCTTTTTTATTTTAAATCTTTATTTTAAACAAACTACAATATAGGGAATTTAAACCAAGTAACTTTTTTCAGCCCCACTTGAAGCAAATCTTCAGAATCACTGAGAGGAAACAAGACACTGTTCAAATTCTATCCTGCAACTGTATGCTAGTATCTCTGCTCACAAGACACTGTTCAAAGTTCATCCTGCAACTGTATGCTATATCTTCTTCTTTGCAGGAGACACTGTTCAGTTTGGGGTTCCCCTTCCCAAAATTTTTTTCTAACCAATAACATTAAATATTTATTTTTTTCTATTATATTTTAAAAAGCATTAGTATTAAATAATGGTTTCCCATTCTTTGTATGTACAATATTTTCAAGTTTTTAAATCTCAATGCTCTAACTTTTTTCTGTACTAAGTTTATTTCTGTATTTTAATTACATGTTGGGCAGGTTTTGGCAGAAAAAACATCTCAACTACTGTTTATATTCCCCCAAGGGTCTACTGTACACGTGTCTCTACAGCTCTTCCCCCGATGTAACTATCATATTTGTATAAGACTGTTAAAGCAAATAAAAATTTACTCATTTAAGGCATTTGACATTACAGTATATTTGATTAAAAAATAGGGCATATTATAAAAGAATTTATATATTACATGCCAATGTTTGATTAGATGCTTTTTAATAATTTTGATATTACAGTAGTACCTATTTAAAATTTAACTCATTCAACTTCTGCATTCTTGACAACTGTAATACAGTGGACCCCGATTCGATCACCTCGGAAATCGTACAATTATGTAAGTGTAATATTGTAAGTGTTTTTGTAAGTGTTTTTTTGGGGTCTGAAATGAACTAACCTACTTGACATTATTTTTTAAAGGGGAGAAAATTCGTTCTGTAATGGCACTTGAGCAGCCTTCTGGAATGAATTATGATCGTAACTCGGGATCCATTGTATTGTAAAATCTAAGAATTTTACAAGTACTGTACTGTTCTTTCAAAGTCTCTACATTTTTTGAGCAAGATGCCTTGTAAAGACTAAGGAACTACATGAGCATGTTTTCCCAATAATCAAGGGTTTTTTTTTTATCTGGCATCTTCATTGTGTGTTGTAACTTTGCAGGTCACAAACAATAATTTGATTCTTGCTAAGCTTCATTCTAAAAAAAAAAAAAAAGATGGCAAACTTTCAAATCAGAAGAAATTTTAAACATTAAACAGAATAGTATTTCATTTTTTATCGACAAAATGGAAAAAAGCCCAAAACAGAAAGTTGAAATTACCACAAGTCCAAAGAAATACCCAAAAGTAGTCTTAAATAACTATATACAGTGGACCCCCAAGTTCGAGCACCTTGGAAATCTTTACAATTATGTAAGTGTAATATTGTAAGTGTTTTTGTACGTGTATTTTTGGGGTCTGAAATGGACTAACCTACTTGACATTATTCCTTAAGGGAGAAAATTCGTTCGGTAATGGCACTTGAGCAGCCTTCTGGAATGAATTATGCTCGTAACTCGGGGTCCACTGTACTAATGATTATTAAAAAATGAAACAACACCTAGACAAGATATCTTACTGAGTTTTAAAATTGCTAAAAATTCAGTAATCCAATCTGGAAAATATTTCTACATTACAAGGTAGGTAGGTAGGCTACTGTATTTCCCCTTAAAACAGTTACTGAAACTGTTTTTTTATGTCAACAGAAAATGTGAAAATTACACACAAATTTACCCATGCTACTAAAAGACATACTGTTTATCTTGCTTGTGTTTTGTCATAAGCCACACACAAAATTTGTAAGGCTTTAATATTCTCTGATGCATATAGACTTGGAAAAAAAAATACAAAGAGAACAACAGTAGTTGATATCTGGATACATTACTGCTGGTAACAGAGTTGCTTCATCTTACTGAAGTGACTGTCATTTCATATAAATCTTCATCTTTTGTTAGCTTTAACTTTTCTTCTTATTTCACACCCTTCAAAATAGTACCTCCCTTTTTTTTTCAACTTTTTGGAAGCTTTACTTTGGGTTTTTTCAGATTACAAAACTGTAATTTTATCTACTCTCCAGTATCGCCAGATCCCGTCATAAAATTTTGTGCTGATAGTGATTTTAAGGTGTACACAAACAACTTCAGATGTACAATCAAATTTCCTTTTTTTTGACTTCAAAGGGCCTTTAAAAAGAATTTTTCCTTAAAAATAAAGTAAAAAGAAAAATAAAATCCCTTTTTGGAAAACCCCCAAAGGGAAATTACAAAACAAAAAAAAAAAAAATAAAATTGTTTCCACAAAGGGGGAAATTTTTACTAATGGAATAGAATAAACATCAGTGCTGGCCCCAATAACATTTCTAATTTACATTTTTTTTTTAACACACTACCCATATCCCACAGAGGCAGGGTGACCTAAAAAGAAAAACTTTCGTTTTACTTTTAAACTTTAGTAATGTACGTATACAGGAGACGGGGTTACTAGCCCCTTGCTCCTGGTATTTTAGTCACCTCTTATGACACGCATGGCTAACGGAAAAGAATTTCTACTTCCCCATGGAGAACAAAGATAATTATCCAGCAGAAATAGAAATAATGTGAACATATTTGTGAAGGAAGTCTGTAGGTAAACAATACTACGAGCAGGGTTAGAAACCCGCGATCAGAGAGTCACAAAACTCCAGACCGATGAGTTACCCACTGGGCCAGGTGGAGTGACAGATGGATAGGGAAAAATGATCTTGTGAGAAAGCAAAACAGGACACACACGAGAATACGTCCTTATGTTAGGGAAACACAGTGTTAGGAAGTGGGATCTGGGAGTAATCATAAACAAGTTATCAAAAGTACTATAAGTATAATAAAATTTTAATTAAAAAAGACCAAAATTTTAGGCTGACTGAAGAAGAAAAGGACATATTTTCACCCAAAAAATTATAAATAAGGGCCCCACTTATACAAAGGTTAATCTGACTCCTGCAAAAAAAGTGAAACATACCTTTTTTCCTTTCAAATACACATAAAAAAACCTATCATGTTTCCCTATCATACATTTTTTTTTTCATGTCACAATATCCCATAAATTTTTCTTTAACTTTATTGTTCTTGGTGTAGCATTTTTTAATTTCCTTTAACATTTTCCCCAGTTCACAACTGTACAAAATATTTGGGACAAACCTAGATTGGTCCTATCTCAGGTCACAGAGTTAATAATTTCTAACTTGGCACTGACATTTGAAACTACGACTCCTCTTTTTACCCAAACTACCCTTAGTCCCTTGTAATGAAGGTAAAAAAATTATATACATATACTAATATGAATAACGTAATAATGGGTGGTCAATGCTCATGGGAGGGAGGTATGTAAAAAAAAAATTAAAAATAATTGGAAAATGAGTTGCTTTCAGAAAAATATAGTTGTAGTATGGCAACATTTTGGGTAAATCTCATCTTCATATGATGCTTCTACAGCAAATTATAGTCACTACAACATTTAATATGACATCACAGGAATATATCCCTGTGCATGGTGAATTTTTATCACTTTTTTAATTTTTTTTGATTTTTTTTCTAATTTATTAAAAACAGAGGGCTATCCTAGGTGAGGGGGAAGCATCTAATAGTGCTGAACTTGCAATGAAGCAGGAAGGATTTCTCAGGGGGACTATAAATGTCATATATTTATCTATTACTTTTTAATTCATCTCACCTTTTCAAAAATTTTATAAGACATATAATATATAACATATAAAATAATACAGACACCCAAATGAGAAAAAACTGACTGTGTGGGAGGCTGGCAGCCAGCGAAATATACGGCTAGGTTGCCCAAAAACCAACACTTTTAAAAATCCATTGACAAGAAACATCAGTATGAAAAACAATACAGACAGGGCTTAATAAACAGAGTTATTGTCAAACAATAAGCATCAGTACCACCAACCTAATAAGAAAGGCTAAGCAATTGTACTACTTCAGAGATTCCGAAAAAAGGGGAGAATAAAAGCCGGGGGCACTCATGGTGTGTGTGTGTGTGTGTGTGTTTTTTTTGTGTGTGGTGTGTGTGTACGTGTGTGTGTTTTTAGTGTGTGTTTTTGGGTGTGTGTGTGTGTGTACGTGTGTGTGTGTGTACGTGTGTGTGTGTGTAGGGTGTTGTGTGTACGTGTGTGTGTGTACGTTTGTGTGTATGTGTGTGTGTGTGTATTTGTGTGTTACGTGTGTTGTGTGAAAATTGGTGTTGTGTTACGTTTTGTTTACTTTTGTTTTACGTTTTTTTATTTACTTTGTTTTTTTTTTTTCTGTTTTGTGTGTGTGTGTGTACGTGTGTGTGTGTGTGTGTGTGTTCGTGTGTGTGTGTGTGTGTGTGTGTGTACTCGCCTAGTAGTACTCACCTAGTTGTGGTTGCGGGTCAGTCACAGCTCCGGGCCCCCACCTCTTCACGGGCCCGCTTTTGGTCACTCCCCCCTGCGCCATGAGCATCATACCTCTTCTTAAAGCTGTTGGAACCTGCCTCCTACATCGCTTCCCCAAAACTTTTCCCCTTCCCGCCCTCTGGACCGAAAAATCCCAAACACCCCTGTGATTCATCTGGTCTTCAATTTCCCAACTGTGCCCCCGTTCTGTGTCCCATCTCTGGAACATTCTGTCTCTGTCCCCCTTGTCAATTCCCCCAGTATCTTTATGTTTATCATGCCCCCCTATCTCCCCTGCCCTCCAGTGTTGTCGGGTCATTTTTAACCTCTCCTCGTAGGAATACCCCTTTAGCCCGGGACTAGTCTTGTTGCAAACCTTTGCACTTTCTCTAGCTTTTTATGTGCTTGGCTAGGGGGGGTTCCAAACTGGTGCTGCATCCCCATTTGGGCCAAACGCACAGTGCAGGGCCCTGAACAATTCTTTTTTAAAGATGTCGAATGTTTTCTTAGGTTTGCTGGCCCCCATATGCTGCAGCAGTTATTTGGTTGATGTGCACCTCGGGAGATGTGCCTGGTGTTATACCACCCCAAGATCTTTTCCTTGATTGAGGTTTGTAGTATCTGGCCCCAGACTGTACTCCCCTGCGGTTTTTGCCCTTCCCCAATCTTCATGTTTTTGCACTTGGTGGGGTTAAACCCAGGACCCAACGGGACCAGGCCGCCTGTCCAGATCCCCTTTCAGTTCTGCCTGGCCCTGTCATTGAATTCTTCTCTCCTTCCCCATCTGCAAACAGAGACCCAGTCTATTCCTTCCGTCATGTCATTCACAAAAATGTCCAGAAACAGCACTGGTCCTAGGATGACCCTGTGGAACCCCACTTGTCACCGGGGCCCACTCAGACACCTCGCCTCTCCCCCTGCTGCTGCCTTTCCCGACAGGTATTCCCTGATCCATTTATGCCTTCCTGTTTCCCTGCCTGGTCCTCCCCTTCTGCACTAATTTTTGTGTGGAACTGTATCAAACGCCCTTTCAGTCCAGGAAAATGCAATCTACCCCCCCTCTCTCTTGACTTTGCTGTAACCTGTCTAGAACTCTAGTAGGTTTGTGACACAGGTTTCCCCCTCCTTGAAACCGTGTTGGCCGTCGGAAAAATATTCCTTTCTAGGGCCCCACCCTCTTCTCCATAATCTTCCCATGCCCTTTGCATACTATACATGTCAGTGACACTGGTCTGTAGTTTAGTACTACGTTTCCTTCCCTTTTAAAACTGGAACTACATTTGCTGTTTGTGTTCGGCTCTGTGTCTCTGTCTTTTTGTCTGTCTGTCTGTCTCTCTCTCTTTTGTGTGCCTCTCTCTGTCTTTGTCTCTGTTTCTCTGTCTGTACTCTCTGTTCTCTCTTCTCCAAAAATAAAAACAGGGAGCAATAATATGTTGGCTGTTTGCCTCAAATATCTAAAAAGTTATTTCCCTATTTACTGAGTTTCTTTTAATAATGAATGGATTGAAAGGACTTTTAAAGGTATTCAACAATGAATTTTTTTACAGGATGATGTAATGATTTTCAAATATCCCAAAATTTTTTTGCATTTGTTAGGCCAAAACCCCAAAAAAACAGAACAAGCACTGAACAAAATAACAAGGGGTAAAATTAAAAACCACCTGCGGATCATTGTAAAGGGGGCCCCTCCTGTATTGATTTTCAGGTGCCACTAACAAAAAAGACTAAAAGATCATGATTGTCAACTGAGGAAAAAGAAATCTAAAGAAATCTACAAAATATTTGTTCATAAAAAAAATGGTGACTATTAGAATGGGATCTTTAGGTAATATTTAATGCTACAACCACAAAATATTTAAGAAATTTCACAAAACTTAAATTCTTTTCCCGTCCTACAAATGGCATTTTGCTACATGAAAAGTACAGTAATTACATTTATGGTCTAAAAAAGAAGTTGAAGGAAAGCCAAATGAGGCAGATTTTGAAAAAAAATTTGGTATGGGAAAGGGAAAAGATATGGAAAAACTAGAATAAAAAATGCACTAAAAACTACAATCAGAGAAAATTTGAATTCAGGAATTATAAGTACATTGATCCTTTGATAAGCCTCCACACACATCCCAAATGAATGCTCAACTGCTAGTTTAATGTTTGGATATGAAACTCTCACCACATTTAAGTACATCTTATTCAAGCAAATGTAACTGATTTAATGAGATACAGTTTGAAACTAGTCAGTCATCCCTTTCACTGACACCCTTAACAAAAGGGGGATATAAGCAATACCCTGACCCTGAGCTATTGGTTTTCCCCTGATACACAACTAGGTAAGTTCAAAATGGTTTTTGCACCCCTATATAATCTATACAAGACTATGATGACACCCTTTTTTACCATCTCCATTTAAATTTCCCCTTCCCACCGAGACTTTCTTACTTCTCTTTGGAAAATTTTTAAAAAACTAGATTCTTCCTATTTTTCCCCCGTTTTTAACACGATATTTCCCCCTCATATCATCAGATGCCATTAGTGGCCCGGACGAAAATTCCCGTTTAATCAAGATTTTTTGGCACAAAATTAACAAATGTCGAAACACAAAGAATATGGTTTTTTTTTATTTCTAACATAATTCCTATTAAATTAACAGAAAGACAAAAATGTAAAGGTAATTTGCAACATTGAGATCTATTGACATTTAACACCAAATTATATTACAGTACTTTATTTGATATATTAAGAGTACGTGAAGATGATATACATCTTCATCAGACATTTTTTTAAACCTCTCTCCATTTAGCTTTTTTTTGCTTTAATGTTAATAAATTTTACTAAAATTTTTTTAATAAAAATTTAATAACTCTTTTGAGTTTTAAGCACACATATGCAAGTATATGTTTGTGTTAAACGTATTGGCTCTTTCCGGTTTTAATGCCTAACATTATTCAAGGTAAATTAAGTGTTAAATAGATTTATTAATTTACTTTTTTAAATGTTTTTTTTTGTAATTCTGTTTTAACCCGGGAATGAATAATGCATTTTCATTATGTATTTGGGGAAAAAGTTTTTATTTGTTGTTTTTCTTGAGACACTATTTTGGAACCAATTTAGTGTGCCTCCCGTACAGTATTTTTTTTTTTCTTTAATGGCTCTCTCCCCCAAGGGAAGATGCTCAAAAAAACTTAAAAATTTCATTCATTAATGTCGTGAAGGAAAAGTGCTGACATCACAAATCAGATGACCCTCTGGCTGCAAATCCCCCTTACAGAATTTAAATCTGGTTAATGGTTTCCTGAATTCCTTCATAAACCTTACCTTTAAACCAGCAGCAAGTCAACATTAAAAAAAACTTGTCTCCCCCCCTTTATCTAATACATTCACAAAGCCCCTATGTGTTTAACACTCCTTTTCACCGCCTTTCCCAAATGTTCCTGGGCCCTCTACCCTCCTTCCTTCCACCCCAAACTTATCATAATTTTGTCATCTACATGTTTTTTCCCTTCTCTCTCCATTTTTTAAATCCCACCCCCCAACAATAATTCCCTCCTCAGCCTTCTGATGGGAAATTCAAAAGGCCTCCATTCTTTTTAATTTTAACTCAATTCTCGAATGTTACAAACATTTTTCTCTCAACATGACATCTCCACTGCCTTCATCCTATCTTAATGTTAAAAAAATGCGTCCCCCCAAAAGTGTTGGCCCCTATATTTTTAAGTCATTTTTACCTCTATTGATAAACTATTTTCTTTCTGCTTCCATATTAAATACCATTTACCTTTTTTTCCCTTTATCATCTTTCAGAACTCTCCTAACAAATGCAATCAAATATCTAAATACAGCCTCTCCCATTTTCCGGGGTTCCTTCCCAAGACCCAAAGTATAATTCATCGCTAAATGAGGAGCATACTTAAAAGTAGTGGGTTGGTGTCAACCATATATATTTTTAAAAGTTTATACAGTAGGGACTGTATATTGTATTAAAAAAAGAATAAAGGAAATCAGCCTAAAACATTACCTCTCCTTATTGCGACGTATGTACTTTTTACGCGCCTTGGACTTACGCGGGCCTCTGACCAGTATTCATCTTAAAAATGTATATTGAGCTGATTTTTTCTTTTTTTAAATATAAACATTTAAAAAACAGGGGACCCCGGCTAACGAACCCCCCGGAAATCGTCAATTATGTAAGTATAATATTGTAAGTGCTTGGGGAAGTGTATTTTTGGGGTCTGAAATAGACTAACCCTACGTGACATTATTTCTTAAGGGTAAATTCTTTCGGTAAGGGCACTTGGGGGCTTCGGGAAATTTAAATTTTTTTTGTTAGTCAGGGGCCCCTGTATCCAGAAATGATATAAATCTTGAAAAGGTGACATTAAAACAATATAAAAAGATGGTTGAACAAACCCACTACCATTATATATCTTCATTTGCCAATTTGTTTAACGATGGGGTTTGGGAAGGAACTCCATTGTTAACCCTTTCAGGGCCCCGTGGTAGTTCTACAGCTTTGAGTTCCCCAAAACCATAGATCTACGTCATGATACTCACCAGATAAGCTTTGAATGGAAAATTTTGGGGCCCTGATTGAGAAATACATCTATGGGGTAAGTGTGCACCACAAAAATAAACCCTGCAGCAAAAGTATAATGAAAAAAAAAACTGAAACCGTTTTTGTTAAAACAGCGAATTTGAGTGTTTTTCATATATTTTTTATAGTTGTATTTGCATTTTTGGTCTCATTTGATAGAATGGAAGATATATGACAGATATAGAGATGATTTTGATTTTTTAGACTGGAAATGGCTTGAAACTGGCCAAACAGCAGAAATGTTAAATTTTTTTGATGTTCAAATAAACAAATGACTTCACACGTCTTCGGCCGCTGGTGGGGCTAATATTTTCACAAATGTTAATTTTTGTACAGTTATTAAATATTGCATAACAGTAAATCTTCCATTGTTTGGTTTGAATAAAAATTCATTATTTAATAAAAAATCAAAATGGGAAATTTATTTGTAAAGACTGAAAAAAACTAATGAACAAAGGGAAATTTAGTTTAGTGCCAGGAATGCCTGCATTGTTTATTCTTCACCCTATTTTGAAATTGGGAAAATTTTGAACTTTGAGTTAAATTGTCTAAATTTTTTTCCCAAACACTTTATTTTTAGTTGAAACAGTTGACTGGGCGATTTCTTGTGCTCAATCGATAGAATAGAAGTAATACTAGTGAAATAGCTAAAAATTTGGTTGACTGGAATAATGTAATTGGCCCAAAATGGTAAAGTCGGGAAAATTCCGTCGTAAATATCGCTGATACATCAAAATTGGGAGCATAATTTCCAATTTTTTAATCTTTTTTACTTTTGTTTTATTACCTTCAGAAAAAAATTTTCTACCCTTTCCCAGAAAAATAAAAATTTTTTTTTTTTAAAATTTTTGGACACTGGGGCACCCCTTCCAAAAATGGGCCCTTTACCCTGAAAGGGTTAAGTAGGAGGCTGTATTTTGGTATGATACTGGTCAGAGAGCCAGTCGTAAGTCCCGTTGTTGGTAAACAATCGCACCAAGTGATTAGAGGGCAGCCACTTCCATAATCCCCCCTAATCCAATATCAAAGCTTTACTTTTGAAATTTTATTACTTTCATCATCTTGCTCTTTTTCGTTCACTTTTAATTTCTTTTTCCCTAAACTTCCCCAAATTTTCCAACAACCTTTGCAACTTTCCATAATTCCCAAAGAACTGTGTCACTGGCAAGAGCAACTATGACCTCCCACTTTGTATTAGGTCAATGTTTTTTAAAACAATATCTCTCCCAAATACCTAGTATTCACTTCTTTAAAACCCACTTCCATGAGGAAGTAGAATAAAATCTTTTCCCCCGGCCATGTGTGTTGAAAAAGCCCAAAAAAAATCCGGGAACAATGCCAGAAACCCCCTTTTCCCGTATAGCTTACTAAAAAGAAAAGTGAATTAATGAATATATTAAATTACAAAAACCTGTCTGGGGCAAATTGGGGTGTAAATATTATAAAAAAAATTTGGGAGGAGATGGGAGTTACAAAATTTTAGTCAGAGGGCTGAAGAGGGGTTGTTGGGTGTTTTTTTTAAAAGAAATGGACCAAAGTATGAATGACTTGGAAAGCGAAAAACAGAAGGAAGGCAGGGTAGGGTCATCCTCAAAAAGGGGTGGAGGGAAGGGGAAAGGGGGTTTTGTGGGCGAGGGTTTGGGACTTCCAGCAAGCATGCAGAGCGTATTAGATAGGGGAATGGAGACAAATGGTTTTGGGCCCCGACAAGCTGTTGGAGTGTGAGCAGGGAAAATTTTTGGGAAAGGGGATTCGGGGAAACCAGTTAGCGGACTTGAGCCCGGGAAATGGGAAAAAAGTTGCATTTTAAAGGGGGGGATTTTGAATTGGCATTTTGGGAGGGATTTCAAACTGCTATCTGACCCCCTCTAAAAGACAGTGATTATGTATAGTGAGGAAAAAGTGTTGAATGATATAAAATTTTTCTTTTGGGGATTCTTTCTTTTTTTTGGGGTACTCTGCCTCGGTGGGAGATGGCCGACTTGTTGGAAAAAAATGGTGATAGAAAATCCCTGTCAAGTCCTATTTCCCCTAAAAATAATCCCCCTATCCCCAACATACCTAACATGAGCCTCGCTTAATACATGAAAACTCTTTCTGCTTTGGTAGCCCCCCCTATGTCATACATTTGCAACATCTGCCACAATGCCCATATCCCTTTTCTTATCCAAAAATTCATAATTTAACTGGCTCCTTACCAGCTATGTATTATTCACTTTGTTTCAATGTAAACACTTGGTCTTCATCCCCATCCTTCCAAAATCTTTCTCACTGCAATCCTCTTTCCGTCTTACCCCAACTTTTTCAATAATAATTCTACCAAAAGGCTTATTTCCCCACAATTTTACATTTCCTTTTTCCAATTTAAAAAGGAACTATGATGTTTTTGACAACCCTTTTGGCACCTTTGCTTCTTTCATTCATATATTGAGAAAATACACAACCACTTCAATACTTCATCCTCACCTGTTTTTAACATTTTTGTCTTGATACCATCTGTTCCACCTGCCTTCCATTCCCCCAGTAGTTCATGAAATTTTCCCCAAATCAACCTCTGGTTCCTCACCCCTATAAGATGTTATTCCCCCCTTTCATCATTAAGATCCAAAATATTCTCTCCATCTTACCAGTACCTTCCCCCCCCATCTAACTTTTACCTTTCATTTATCTCAGCTTCTTTTTTCCCCCTTCCCCCTTTTTTTAATTTTTTTTTCATCAAAATGTATAACATAGGACATTATTTCAGCTGTCGCCGGGCCCATGTTATTGACCCCAGAGTTGCTTTGTAAATCTACAGTTTGAACTGTGGAAAATTTTTTCCCTAGACAAAGGAATGAGGTGTGTGGGGGTTGCATAGTATAAAAATTTTGGGCCCAAATAATGCACGAGGGAAAAAAGAAAGCCTCTGACCTTGTTTTGGTTTAAAATATGAATCTGGGGTTTTTTTCAGGATGGTTTTTAGGGTTTTTATTGTCAGCTTCTTGGATCATTTATAGAAGGGAAAAATGAACTAATAAAACAGGGATGATTTTGTTGGTTTCAGGAACAAAATTTTGGTTTTTTGATGATTTTCCCGGGGGGTGGCTTCCCCACATCCCCAGTTTGTTTTTTGGGTTTCCCGGGGCTGCTTTAATTATTGGGATGCCTAAATCAAACCAATCATTCCCGGTTACTTTATAAAAGAAATAGGGAAATTTTGGTTTTTTTTATATAAATTCAAAAAGTAATATGGAGAGGCCTGAAAACGTGATTAATGAATAAGTTAATGTTAATTTGTCCTGGAATGTCTACAGTGTTTATTTTGAAAATTGTTTTTTAAAATGGAATTATTTTAATTTTGTGTAAAATGGAAATTTCTGACTATTGCATTTTAAAGGGGAGTTCTGATAATTGAATGGGGAAATTTCTTGTCCTCAATTGATAGGACAGAAAAAAAGAGCAAAATAACTAAAATTTGGTTAATTTGGGGAAAAGGAATTGGCAAGATAGGTCTCAAAATGGGCAAAATTGCTGATGCATGATTTTCACACAGACTATAACTTATGTAAAATGTTAATTCCTAAAGTTTTCCATAAATTTCATATATTTTTATTTTGGGGCATGCCCCCACCCAAAAAAAAAAAATGACATTTCAATTTCCCGGCTTCTGACAATTGGGTTTAATTACAGTCAACCCCGGTTAGCGATGGTGTCGGATAACGATAAAATCGGTTAGCGATACATTTTCCGTCAAAATATTGGCTCAGTTTACGATGATCCGCTCAGTTCGATATTCATCCGGGGCGCATATCTTCCAGCTACCCGGGGGCATCGTGTGCGTGTTTAAAAGCGGCACCCCACCACGCATTCAACCAGTATATTGTCATTATTTTTTAGTTTTCAACTGCTAAAAACTACCATGGGCCCAAAAAAAGCCCCTAGTGCCAGCCCGGGGGTAAGAGGTGAGAAATACAGTAGAAGTGAAGGGGGAAATAATACAAAATATGAAAGTGGAGGCGTATCACAGCTGGCCAGGTGTATGGTAAAGCCTATTCTACCATCGCTACCATTTGGGAAAGGGGAAATACATAAAATCAAGGAAGCTGTTTTTTTAAAAGGGCATATGTGATCAAAAATAGAGTTTAAGTGCTGGAATATGTGGAAAATTTTTTTTGGGTGGGATCAACGAGAAACAGTTAGGGGAGAAGTGCTCAAATAATTTTAAAAACAAGGCAGTTGCTATATTTTCCAAGAAATCCTGCAAGATGCAAAATGAACAATTTAAAGCCAGCAAAGGCTGGTTTGACAATTTAAAAGTGAAGTGGCATACATAGTGTTGTGGGGGGATGCAGCCAGTTGTGAAAAAAGTGCAGTAAAAGATATGTGCGGGAAATTTCCCGGGGGTAAAAAGGGGTGAACAATTCCAACCCCAACAAGTGTTAAATTTTGGGGGAAACAGGCCTTTTGGGGGCCCAAAAAGGACCTTCATTACACAGGGGGAAAAGGCCCCCAGGACTAACCTATGAAAGACAGGCTAACTTTGATGCTTTGTGCAAATGCCAGTGGTGATTGAAAAGGAAGCCTTTACTGGTGTATCTTCTGAAAATCCCCGGTGTTTGGCAGTCGGTTCGGTTGAATTTGTGTGTGATGTGGAAGTCTAACAGTGGGCATGGGTCACAAAGGACATTTTTTTGATTGGTTCAATTTTTGGCCCCCAGTGTAAAGGGGTTCCCCGGAAAATAATTTGCCCTTAAGTCCTCCTATTGGAAAATGCCCCTTTGTCATCCTCCAAACTTGGTAGAAAAATTGTGGGGCTTTAAGTTCATCAAAGTGAAGTTCTTCCCCCTAATACCCTCCTCTCCTCCACCCCATGGACCCGGGCTTTGCAATTTTAAAAAAACTCTACACCAAAGCAATGTTTCAAAAGTGTTTTGATGTGACCACAGACATGCTTTGACCTAAGAGATTTTTGGAAAAATTTTTTCCTTTCCTCATTGTGTCCCCTTATGGTAAGGCTTTAGGGAGTGACTCCCGGGACTTTGAACTCTGTCTGTAAAAAATTGTGGCCAGACTGTGCCCTAGAGGGGATTTTGAAGGTTTGGGGCTGAGCCTGAACCGAGCCTGAGCCTGAGCCTGTTGTGCAGAAATTGTGGAACTGGGCAAGCCCAAAGGGGTTGGAGGTGGTTGTGAGGATGTGGAAAGTTGGTGGAAAGCACAAGAAGAAAACCCTGAAGATCTGCAAACCAACGCAAAAAAAGCCCCAGGTCAGGACAATGGTTCAGAGGAGGAGGAGGTGGAACAAAATGGAAGAAGGTCCCTTTCTTCAAGGATTAGGGGATCTGTCCCAAATGGACTGATGTGAAGGGTTTTATGGATGAATATCCCCCTAACCATCTGTTCAGGCCGTGCGGCAACCTGTACAATGACATTGTGGTGTCCCATTTCAGGGATGTTTTAAAGAATGCCAAAAAGCCCCCTGGACAGATTTTTGGTTAGAGGGGGTCAGTGACTCTCAACCTGGTCCCAGTGGGATTAAAAAAAAAGCCAGTAACCCCAGAAAAACTTCCCAAACCTTTCCCCCCCCTCCCGTCTTCCACATCAACAACTCTTCCATAAATGTAAGTGACATGTTATTAAATTTTTCCTTTATTTCTCATAAACTTGTGTGTAAATGCATGTATGTTGAAAAAAAATGTTATTTTACTACTTTTAAGCTGGAACGGTTAATTTATTTCCATTATTTCTTATGGGGGAAAAAAGAATCAGATAAGATATTTTGGGTTACCGATAAGCCCTCTAAGGATTAATATCGTAACCGGGGGGGTTTACTGTACATAGATTTTTTTTTTTTTTTAAAAAAAATTTAAATCTTCTTTCAAAACCTCCATTCCCCCCGGGAGGGTGGCCCAAAAAAAAAAGAAAATTTCTCCTTTTAAATTTAGTAATATACTACATTGGGAAAGGGTTACTAACCCCTTTCTCCTGGCATTTTGCCCTTACACAATGGCTTATGGAGAAAGAATTCTTTTTAAAGTTCAAAGTGTTTTTTTTCCCAAAACATAAATGTCAAAAAAACATAGTACCATACTGTACTAAGTGTAATAGAACTTTTTAAAATTTACATTATATGACCTTAGATGATGGGTATAATTATGGTTAAATTACAAATCAATCAATGGAATCACACCTTATCTTTAATCCCAGTATACCTATAATATAAATTCAATTCATATTTTTATGAAATAATGTTGAAATTGGAGGGAAAACAAATGGAAAAAAATAAAAATAATAATAAATTATTTTAATCCCATATATAACATAATGGAATGAGTGGGCCCTTTCTTTTTCAGAGGTGAGGGCTACATAAAAAAGCTGTACTGTACTATGTTAAAGATACAATATAGTATAGGAATATTTTATATATGAAATGATCAAAAACAAAGTTTTTTTTTAATAAATGAACAAAAAAATAGTTGTGGCAAAATCTGAATGGTTTTACAAAGAGTGGAACGAGTAATTTGTGTTTGAAGGACAAGTGGTATAGGAAGCTTCACAAATAACAAGCTCCACTTCATTTATTGAAGTCTTGCACGTCGCCGATTCTTCCAAACCTTTTAAACACAATTAATACATATTAATTTTTTATAAGGTTCATAAACTTTTAAAAAAAAAGAAAGAAGGAGTCCCGTATCTGTTAAAATCCCTTTTGGGTTTCAACTGGGGTTAATAAGTTTTTTTTAAGTTTTAAGTATACTAAAGAAACAGTGCCGATAGCCCCCCACATCCAAGCATTCTTCCTGCGGGGAGGGCAAACTCAGTGGGATTTTGTTGCACGCTGCTAACTTTATATGCCCCTTGTGGAATGTCCGGTCCCAAATACTGGCTCTTGAAATTTCATTTTCTTCCATGTTTGCCTGAGATATTTCAGTAACATTCTTTCACTTTCATTTCTTTCCATTACTCCAATAACCTTTTTTTTTCCCTTATCTTGTTCTCAATTTTCCTTAATCTCTCAATCTACTTTTCTGTATTCTATCATTCTTCTTATTTTTAAAAAGCAAGATTTCTTCTACTTTTTCCCCCACTTACTAAAATTCTTGGCTAGAACTTACATTGCAACCTTGTCGTCAAAGCTTCTTTTATCTCTTTTTTCCTTCAACGGCACTTTACATATCTCTCTCACCTGGTGTGAACAACCTTTCTGCCTTTACTGTGCCCCATAATATAAAAAAATTGAAAGAACTATCCACTGCATTACCCTCCTTAATATAAGCTTTCAAACCATTCTTTTTTAAAAATTTTTTCATGTTAAAATCTTGTGCCCTTTTCCAGCCTCTCTGCCATCCTTGCCCCTTTTTTTACTGTATTTTTCTTCGATACATTTACATCGTGCAAATCTTCATCTCTGCCAATATAGCCATTTAATTCAATAGTTCCCCACAAACCTTAATTCTTTTCCTTTTCTACTTCCCCATCTATTATATACGGCATGTTATCTTAATGTTGATAAAGACACACAAGCCCAAATTTTCCTCCCCTTCTAAAAATTTTAGGCTAGAAATTCACATGTGCAACCTTGTCTGCATCAATGCTTCTTTCTCTCTTTCTTCCTTCACACAGGCACTTTACATATCTCATCTCACCTGGTGTGAACAACCTTATCTGCCTTTTCTGTGCTCTCATAATATAAAATATATTGAAAAACATCCACCATTACCCCCCCTTAATAAAGTTTCAAACCATTTTTTTAACTTATCTTTTATCATGTTAAAATCTTGTGCAATTTTCTGCCCTCTGCCATCCTTGCCCTTCTTTATTGTATTTTCTGGTCGATACTTTTCATCGGAAATCTTCATCTCTGCCAATATAGCCTTTAATTCAGCCACAGTTCCAAAAAACCAGATTCTTACCCTTTTTCCTTTCCCCCAATCTATTAAAAGGCATGTTTTTTCTTAATGTTAAAAGACACACAAGCACAACTGGAACCTTCATTAAAACAATGTTTTGCAGCTGTATAAAGTCTTATCACCTGATCCTAGACTTGATAAACCTGCTGCAAGACAAAGCTTTTCTTAAAGTTTCCCCTTGTGTGTCTTTATAAATTAAAATTGTTGGTATTCCCTCCATCTACCATTACATTCTCTTTAATGCCTGCAGAACCTTTCTCTGCATTTGAAATATTAAAAGGGATCTTGGAGTCTATGTTTCACGCACACAAGACAATCACTCCCCTCATAAAGATCTGCAGTTACGGGAGAACCGGGGCTGAATATCCTCGTTCTCTCAACTTACCTCATACAATGTTTTGTCGAAGGGGTGGGTTGTCATTCTTGTCAGAAATTTCCCAATACAAAATAATTCCACTGTAAGAAAAACAGAAGAAAATTGAGTCAAAATAATACACAGGAATTAATAGCATATTAGGGAAAATTTTTAAACAATACTGTTATTGAAAAATTACCCAGAAAAAAAAAAAAAACTGTAATCATATTTCGTTTGGTGGCTTACTAAAAAACCTCCACCTTACCTAATTTAAAAATACAAAATAAGTTTTGGGGAAACAGAGAATATTAAATAAGGGAATAAAAAAAAAAGAACAAAATAAAAACCGAAAAGAATAAAAGGTGATAAAGAACCGGGAAAAGAATATAAGGAAGAAAAATAAAGTGAGAGATTAACATGGAATAAAAAAGAAAATTTAAAAAATACCCTGTAGTAACCAGTAATAAGAAAGTATACAGGGGAAACCCTCGATTTTGGCCCGCCCCAAGTTTCAGCCGTTTTGAGTTTGGTCATTTTTTTCGGCTAAATGTTGTCTTGAGTTTCAAAGCCCCGAGCAGCCGCCGTAAGACCTGCCCCTCCCGGCCATGCGGAGTCAGTCCTTTGTTTCTCCTCAGTGAACATTACCCTGGCTCATCCAAACATTTCACAAAATCCCTTGTTTATTGTGCTTGTTGATTAGTGCGACTGCTCATAATTAACCCTGGGCCCAAAAAAATTCCAGTGCCAGCCCTTTGGTAAAGAAAGTGAGAAACACGATAGAATTGAAGAAAAATTGAGCAAAATAAAAGTGGGGAGGAAGAGAGAGGGGGGAATGTGCTTTTTTCATGATTCGATATTTGGGTACTAATGGCAGGGTCGATAAAATTTTTGCGCCGCCAGCATAAAGTGTAGCTAAAAAGTGTAGCAAGTAAGCAATTAAGCAATAGAAAAAAAGGGCACCAAACTAACTCCTTTAATGTTATTGGAAGTATATAGGGCCACTGACAACACCTTATGGCTTATGCTGTCATTTTAAAAATCACCATCCCCTGTGAAAATGTAATGACATAATTTTTCATTCAATATAAATCATGTTTCTATGTTATTAATATTGTTTATTTTTCATATTAGATCAATTGTGATAGATATATTTATTTCTCACTTTTTTCTGTAAAAACTATACGTATTTATTTTTTAAAAAAATGAATTTTTGTGAATTTTTGGGTGTCGGGAAACGGATTAATTGGTTTTTATTTCTTAGGGGAAAATTTTGCGACTTTCGTACAATTTGAGGGCCAATTTTGGAATGGATAAAGTTAAACTCGGGGACCACTGTAAATAAAAAATAAAAATTTAAATTTAAAAAAGTCATCAAGTGGAGAGATGAGCACCCGAAATCATACAAATGTAAGGTAATATTGTAAGTGCTTTGTAAGTTTTTGGGGTCAAAAACAACCTACTTGACAAATTTTAAAAAATTCTTCAGTAATGGCCGGACCTTCTTGAATAATTCTTTTTAAATGGGGGGTCCACTTATATTAATGAACCATTGTTTACAAATACATACAGTGGCCCCCCTGAGAACAAAAAAAATTCATTCCAAAACCTGCTCAAATGCCATTACTGAACAATTTATCCCCAAAAAAAGTCAATGGTTAGTTTTTTAGACCCCCCAAAAAACATTTAAAAAACACCTTTTTAAAATTTTAATTGTAAAATTTTCCGGGGGGTTCGAATTTTGGGGGTCTACTGTAATTAATATATCACACATTGAAAAAAATCAAAATTCTACTCTGAGTTTCAGCCATAAACTATGTTTGGTTTATTGCCTGGGAAACATTAGGTATTCTCCCCTTTTGCGCTGGGTACATTACACTGCAGTACTGTATCTGTAAAACTTATGTTTTACAGTGGGGCTTTAAACAGCAAGAGAAATATCCAACCTCTTCTATTATTCTAACCAGTTACACTCACTTTAATTATACTATTAATGTATATTGAAATCTGAACCCCTCCAAAAAGGGGTGCCTTGGGACAGGTAAAGAGCACTTGATACAATAAATTTGGGGTCACTCTCCCATTCCCCTCATAAATAAAAATAATAAAAGCTGAACACTATTAAAATTTTTTCATACACTAGCCAGCATGAATTTACACCCCATATCAATTAGTGGGGGGGGAAGAGGAGGATTTAAAGGGGGATACTTGATTTCTTCCAAAAATTTTAAAATAAATTATCCGGCCTTTTTTTGTCATCAAAAAAAAAAACTACCATATACAGTGGACCCTGGGTTTAAACGAATACCCGGAAATGGAATATGTAAGTAAATTTTGTAAGTTCTTGGGGAAGTGTATTTTGGGGCAAATAGACAACCCTACGTAAAATTTTTTTCCTTAAGGGAGTAAATTGTTCGGTAATGGCAGGCAGACTTAGGGGAAATTTTTTTAAAAAACTTTTCCACTGTAAAGGCCCCTTTTTCAGACCCAGAATGCTGTTCAAGTGCCGTTACCAAAGGAATTTGTTACCATAAGGACAAATGTAAATTAGATTAGTCCTTTTAGACCATAAAATACACTTTCAAAAACACTTACAAAAAACACTTCTAATTGTTTTAGTTTGGATCAGAAAAAGGGGGCCACTGTAATAAAACATTTTTTAAATACAAGTTTTGGATGGAAGCAAAATTATCAATGATACTTTCAGCATTCAGACTCTTGGCATTTTTTAAATTTATAGGGTAATTTTTATTACTTCTGCTGTCATTACTATTGTTTTTAATTTTTTCCCCAAGCCGAAAAAAACATGTTCACATGCTGGAATTAACGGAAAATTAAAATGATGTACACCAGCTTATACAATCCATGAAAGCATCTTGCTATGGTCTGAGCATAAAATTCAAATGGGTTGGGACGGGAAAGCTTGTTTTTTTTTTTAAAAAGACATGACTTTTGAAACTTAACACTTTAATTTTCCTCTGATACCATGGTTAAATCCATCTCCCGAATACAAAATTTTCTAAAATAAGCATCTTGAGGGTACCTGTGGATGAAGCTTTAGCATGCTAAATAAGTTGAAAACTCCCGTTTATTCATTTACTAACCTGTTTATGACAGGGAAAATAATCATTTGTGCACAATTCATAAGTATGTAACATAGTTATTTCCTGATGATATGAACTGAGAATCAACAACAAATTCCTGGAGCCAGCTGCTTTACACAAATGAACTCATCTTGCAATACCCCACAAAAAATTTTTCCCAAAATTTTTCCTTTAGTTCAGCAAAGTGACTTTATAAGATCTAAAAGCAGCTGGGGGTAAGGGACTGAAGGTGGGCTGATATGACTTAGTGAGCAGTAAAGCCTTCATTATTTAAAATTACGAGCAACTTACAGTATCAAGGGGGTGGAATATGTTAAATTTTTGAAATGTATATAAAATGCCTTGGTTATGACTGATGGAATGGGTGATAATAAAAGTGTGTCTTTTTTTTGGGTCACTGCCTCGGGGGAAATGGCTGATGTTTTAAAAAAAAATACCAGCAAGACGTATAGGGCCTTCTTCTGTTACCCCTTTGCATTAAAGTTTTAAAGTTTTCATGATATCCCGTAGGGTTGTTGCTGGTAATATTAATATGACAAGAACAAGCAGTGTTTTTACAAGACCATCGTTTGATAGCCTCTTTTTTCTACAGGATACTCTGAAAAGTCAACTTCCCCTGTCCAACTAATACAGGAAAAAGTTATAACTTCTGTTTTGGCAAAGGACTGTGTGGTTGGACACAACCTGATAAGTTTAGCCTGTGAGTAAAACATTTAACATATACTGCTTGGGAACTTCTTTCGTCATCCTGTACTCTATTTTGCCTACATTACAGAAGTGCCAATTACTGTTTTGTTTATTTTACAGTCTGAGAACTGTTTTTTCTCTTGGATAGAATCTGTGTCCAGATCATCTGCTGCGTGAAACTAAAAAATGACTCGCATCTGAATTATAAAGATACAAAACTACAGCATCTTTTTTTAATATTTTTTGTTTTGAAAAAGTAGCCTAACATGCCCTGCTATTTTTTCACTGATTTTTTTTTGTACATTTTTGCCGTGATACTGATGACTATTTTATATTTATATATTTATTAACACATGGTGGGGTAGGGGGGCCCCCGAAAAGCCTTTCATCATCTTTCCCTCCATCACTGTCTTGCCAGGGGCACACACACTACATTTTGAAGCTGCAACATTAACACCCCCCCCCCGGAGTGCTAAGTAAATCTGAAACTCTAATGTCATAAAAATTACTCAAAAAAAAAGTTCCCCCAAAATTCGTTTTCCCCAATTTATCATCTTCTATGTTCCTCTTATGTTCTTTTTAGAAAGAGTGTTCCCAGACACATAAACAAACAGCATCTGTTAGATTTTGGGTCCTTGGCCGTTTCTGGCTGAATAGATGAAATTCCCGGCATACTTGATGTGACAGCGGGTTTTTAGTATCTTGAAGTGGTGTCTGCCTTTTTTGTTAGTGAAAACCCCCATGAGAAAACATCTACAAAAGCCTGGTTCTCCCGAATAAAGTGATGACAGGAAAGCAATATTGAATCCCGTACAGCCGAACATTGAACCTCTGCAGTGTTTCTCCATTCTTAAGGTCTTTTATAAACACAGGAGCCTCTAATATACATATGGGCTTATTTACTTATCTGGGATAGGGAAGACTTTTTTCCCGAATAAGTTGAATTCTGACAATAAATTCCCGGTTTCTTTGGGGCTAAAGGAAAGGGGGGGCTTTGGGGGGTAAAAAATTTTGGGGTGGCTTTGGGGCTAAAGGAAATTTTGGGGTGGCTTTGGGGGGGAAAGAAAAACAGGATGGTTTGGGGCTGAAAGTTATGGATGGTTTTTGGGACTACCCTCTCCCGGAAACCCAGGAGGGGGGGTAGGAATTGGGGTAGAAGGAGGATTATGGGTTGAAGAGATCCCGAGTCCCACCCCTCAGCACCATCAAAGTGAATAGCCAGAAAACGTGAATAAATATATGCAGTGTGTGTGTGTGTGTACACACACACACACCCCTCCAGGGCTATGTCTCGCCCCCCGCAACCACAACTAAGGGGGAAAATTTAAAGTAAAAAAGCCTTGAATCAACATCAGCATTGATGTGGTATCCATTTTGAAAAAAAAAAAATATTTTCTTATATATTTCCTTATAAGGATGTATGTATTTGCCATCGTTTTGCCCTGAATGTTAGGGGGGTGGGTGCAAAGATTGTGGAAGGGGGAGGGGGAGATTGTGGAGGGGGGAGTGTCGAATTTGGAGGGGGGGGAGTGTGCAGATTTGGAGGGGGGGAGTGTGGAATTGTGGAGGGTGGGGGGTAGATTGTGGAGGGTGGGAGGTGCGGGTTGTGGAGGGTGGGGGGGAGTTGTGGAGGGGGGAAGTGGAGTTTTGGAGGGGGGGGTTGCAAGATTTGGAGGGTGGGGGGGAGATTGTGGAGGGTGGGAGGTGCGAGATTGTGGAGGGTGGGGTGGGAGATTGTGGAGGGTGGGGGGTGCGAAGGGAGGGGGGGGTGTGCGGGTGTGGAGGGTGGGAGATTGTGGAGGGGGGGAGATTGTAGAGGGCGGGGGGGCAAAAGATTGTGGAAGGTGGGGTGTGAGATTGTTGAGGGTGAGAGTGAGAGATTGTTGGGGGGGGAGGTGCAGTTTTGGAGGGGGGGGTGTGAGATTGTGGAGGGGGGGATGTAGTTTTTGAGGGGGGGATGTGCGAGATTGTGGAGGGTGGGAGTGTGAGTTTTGGGGGTGGGAGTGTGAGTTTTTGATGGTGGGGGGCAAAATTTTGGAGGGTGGGGTGGGGATTGTGGAGGTGGGAGTGTGCGAGATTTGGGGGGTGGGAGGTGAGATTGTGGAGGGGGGGAGGGGCGAGATTGTGGAGGGTGGGGGTGTGCAGTTGTGGAGGGGGGGAGTGTGCGAGATTGTGGAGGGGGGGGTGCGGGTTGTGGAGGGGGGGAGGGCGAGATTGTGGAGGGTGGGGGGCGAGATTGTGGAGGGTGGGGTGGCGGATTGTGGAGGGGGGGGGTGCGAGATTGTGGAGGGTGGGAGTGGGCAGTTTTGGAGGTGGGGGGTGGGGGATTGTGGAGGGTGGGAGTGTGCGAGATTGTGGAGGGGGGGAATGTGCGAGATTGTGGAGGGTGGGGGGCGAGATTGTGGAGGGTGGGAGTGTGGGGATTGTGGAGGGTGGGAGTGTGCGAGATTGTGGAGGGTGGGAGTGTGCGAGATTGTGGAGGGTGGGAGTGTGCGAGATTGTGGAGGGTGGGAGTGTGCGAGATTTGGAGGGGGGGAGTGTGCGAGATTGTGGAGGTGGGAGATTGTAGAGGGGGGGGAGTGCAAAAAATTGTGGAAGGTGGGAGGGAGATTGTTGGGGGGGAGTGAGGTTTTTTGGGGTGGGAGTGTGCGGTTTTGGAGGGGGGGAGTGTGGTTTTGGAGGGGGGGGAGTGTGAGATTGTTGAGGGTGGGAGTGTGCGGTTTTGGAGGGTGGGAGTGGGGTTTTGGAGGGGGGGAGTAGATTTTATGGTGGGAGTGTGCAAGATTTGGGGGGGTGGGGGTGTGCGAGATTGTGGAGGGTGGGAGTGTGCGAGATTGTGGAGGGGTGGGTTTTGGAGGGTGGGGGTGTGCGAGATTGTGGAGGGTAGGTGGGATTGTGGAGGGGGGAGGTGCGGATTTGGGGGGGGTGGGGGGCAGATTTGGAGGTGGGGGGCGAGATTGTGGAGGGGGGGAGTGTGCGAGATTGTGGAGGGTGGGAGTGTGCGAGATTGTGGAGGGGGGGAGTGTGCGAGATTGTGGAGGGGGGATTTTCGAGATTGTGGAGGGTGGGGGTGCGGTTTTGGAGGGTGGGGGGTGCGGATTGTGGAGGGGGGGAGTGTGCGAGATTGTGGGGGTAGGGAATTGTGGGGGGGTGGGAGTGTGGAGATTGTGGAGGGGGGGATTTTGAGATTGTGGAGGGTGGGAGTGTGGGTTTGGGGGAAAGGGGGGAGGCAGATTGGGGGAAAGGGGGGGGTGGATTGTGGAAGGTGGGAGTGCGAGGTTGTGGAGGGTGGGAGTGCGAGGTTGTGGAGGGTGGGAGTGCGAGGTTGTGGAGGGTGGGAGTGTGCGAGATTGTGGAGGGTGGGAGATTGTGGAGGGCGGGAGTGCGAGATTGTGGAGGGTGAGAGTGCGAGATTGTGGAGGGTGGGAGTGGAAAAATAAACACATAAGCAGTATAATGTGATCCTTTATTGAACAACGTTTCGCCCACGCAGTGGGCTTTATGGAGTCACAAACAGATCTGAAGGATCCATTTCTACTGTAGTGTTTGACACGATGGAAATAAATGGTATGAAATACCGACACAATTGAAAAATAAACACATAAGCAGTATAATGTGATCCTTTATTGAACAACGTTTCGCCCACGCAGTGGGCTTTATCGAGTCACAAACAGATCTTGTAGATAATAATAATAATAATAATAATACTTTATTGAGACATGGTACAATGATACATGGTAGACAAGAAATATAGTTAGTAATGAGATGCATGCCAAAAGCCCCTAATATGCTGTGCATTGCAGCATGACTCGATAAAGCCCACTGCGTGGGCGAAACGTTGTCAATAAAGGATCACATTATACTGCTTATGTGTTTATTTTTCTATTGTGTCGGTATTTCATACCATTTTTTCCCAGGGGGGAGTGCGAGAGATTGTGGGTGATGTTAATGGGGTGGTGGTTTTGGGAAAGGGTTTGACGGTGGAGGGGGGTGTTGAAAAAAACACATACACATCCGTCATAGTACCAGTAATAATGTAATTATTATTATTTTCCCGAAAACGCTAAAACAAAAACCCAAATAAGGGTCATTCAGCTCTACAGTGAGGTAATGAGAGTGGGTTTGGGAGTTGAGTAACGAGGAAAGGTTGAGTAATGAGTCTGAGATGAGAGCAGCCACAGTGGGGGGGCGGGGGCCCCCCAGAGTAGTGGTTTATCAAGACCTGTCACACACACTTTCCCAGAGGTGGCAACTATCCATCAAGAACAACCCCTGCACATTTTTGGGCATGGATCCCCTTGCTTCTTACAGCCTAGACCCTAGCCACCCTTCCCCACTATCCCTGCCTAACAAAAAACTTCATTTGGGATGAAGGATCCAGCCTCCGTCATTAGCCCCTTCACTGAATGAACACACACGGGTTCACCACTTCATATCAATAAATATAAAACCCCCGGAAGCCTAGCTAAGGACACTGAAAATGCACCTATATATACCATGATGTCCTTGAAGAGTATACCGGGAAAGGGGGTTTTCCCAAGGGTCAATCCCCCCGGGGCCCGGTCTGTGACCAGGCCTCGTGGTGGATCAGAGCCTGATCAACCGGATTGTTACTATTGGCCGCACAAAAACCACGAGGGCCACAGCCCGATTTGGGGTGCCTGCCCAGCACCTTATTTAAAAACACAGCCGGGGGTCTAAACCCCCTTTTGACGCATTTGCAACATTTAAATGTCTATTTTTGGGCCGAAACGTTTCGCCTACACAGTAAGCTTCTTCAGTCAAATACAGGGGCCCCAGGTGGCGTAGCAGCGAAGTAAAAATTATTTAATCAGTCCAGCAACCTTTTGGGGAAATAGTTTTAAAAGGATTATATACCATTTTGAACATGATGGGTGGGGTGGTGGCGGCGGCGGCGGCGGGGCGCAGTCAGTAGCCCAAGCACACCACCTCATACCAGGAATAAAAAACCCGATATACAAAAATGGTGAGATATTCAGTAACAATATAGTTCTCCTGGATACATCACCGGAGCTGTGAATTTTAAAAACAATACAGTTCTACTGGATACAGCACCAACAGCTGTGAGATTTAGTAACAATACGTTCTACTGGATACAGCCCCAACAGCTGTGAGATTCAGTAACAATACAGTTCTACTGGGTACAACCCCAACAGCCCGTGAGATTCAGTAACAATACAGTTCTACTGGATACAGCACCAACAGCCACGAGGTTCAGCAACAATACAGCTCTCCTGGGTTTCAGCAGCTGCTTGGGTGCAGCAGTTCCGTATTAAATATTCCGTAAGATTCATCAGTCTCGATATTAATATTGTAGCCTTGATCTCCATGTCCAATATGGCTTAAAATATTTGACGCTGAAAAAATATTTTTGAATAGAAATCTAGCGGCTCTCTGCTCTGTCTCCCGTATTTACACCAACACTATTTTTGACAAGGTTATACCTCCAACACCCACACAACTTTTCCACCACCTTTCCCCCCATTATACCCCAACACCCACACAACTTTATCACTACCACACGTCACAAACCAAAAGCAGCAGCCTTTTTTTACAGATGATGAAAAGTGAGAAGAATAGAACATGGGGTACAGCGATAAACCTCAGTGAGACCTAAACAGACCTACAGGAATGGTCAATCATTTGGCTTATGAAGTTTTAAACCCGAAGAAATGCAAAGTCATACGGGAAAGGAAAAAAAATGGAAGGGAGACCGGACACAGTACAGTATGGGTGGGAGAAGCTGCAAGTAATTTTGTGACAAAGGGCCCCGGGGGTGAATATGACACCTAGCATATCGCCAAAAAATATACAAACTGAATAAGATTAGCGACATAAGGGAAAAGTACCAAACCTCAACAGAGCTGTCAGGAAAATGAATATAGAAAACCCTCAGAACCTGTTATAAGACACAGTTTCCAGTCATTAAGTATGCGGCCCCACAATGGAGCCTGGCCTGGACCTGCAGCTGGAAAAAGTTCAAAGGTCTGCAACCAGGGCTGGACAGGGAAAAGTGATACACTTGTGGGGGTTAAAGGAACTAAACTATACGACCCTGGCAGAAAGAATGATAAGAGGAGACATGATTACGATATACAAAATCATAAGGATATTTGATAGGCAGATAAGGAGAGACTGTTTGAATTAAGAGGTCCAGGATCAAGGGACACAGGTGGAAGCTGAAGATGAGTCACAGGAATGTATGGAAGCATTTTAGTCTCAGGGCAGTTGAAGAGTGGAATGTCTTCGATGACACAGTAGTGGGAATAAGGGAGGTTTTTGAGTGCTAGGGGCTTGGACATCCAACAGGCTTGTGTGAGCATGTTAAAACGGATTGGGTGGAGGCAAGTGATTTTCATGATTTCATATTCTGTTGGAGTGAGCAAGGTAACATTTTTTAAGGGGTTCAGGGA
>WNWK01024571.1:0-25000 GCA_009830355.1 Cherax destructor
CTGCAGAGAACTAGTGACTTAAAGATACCCATCATGGGCTTGGCATATCTTATTTTGAAGGTTCTCATTATCCACCCTATCATTTTCCTCTCAGATGTCATAATGACATTGTTGTGATCCTTGAAGGTGAGATCCTCTGACATTAACACTCACAGGTCCCTCACATTACTTTTCACTATTATACGGTTAGAAATTACAGAAATTTGTCCTCATTATTGTTGTGAGTGGCCCACTGTAAAACATGGTCTGTATCTGTCTGGAGGTTACCGTGTCCTCAATGGAGGACACTCTCATGCAGAGCCTAGTATCGTCTGCAAAGGATGACACGGTGCTGTGGTTTACGTCTCTGTCTATGTAAGATATGAGGATGAGGAACAAGATAGGGGTGAGTACTGTGCCTTGTGGAACAGAGCTTATCACTGTGGCAGCCTCTGTTTACCATTACACTTTGTGTTCTGTTGGTTAGGAAGTTGAAGATCTATCTACCCGCTTTTCCAGTTATTTCTTCATCACGTATTGTGTGTGCTATTACACCATGGTCACACTTGCCAAAGGCTTTTGTAGAGTCTGTGTTCAATATCTGCATTCTGTTTGCCCTCCAGTGCATCCAAGACCATGTTATAGTGGTCCAGTGTATCCAAGACTATATTATAGTGATCCAGTGTATCCAAGACCATGTTATAGTGGTCCAGTAGTTGTGAGAGGCAGGAGCGACCTGTTATAAACCCATGTTACACTGGGTTGTGCAATTGTTGGGATTCCAAATGGTTGTTGATCTTGCTTCTTAGAACCTGAGTGAGGACCTGACTAGCAGCTATAGTTCAGCAATATACAGAATTAGGAAGAAGGGTGGGAACCCTGTCATATGTGGTATTTTGCCAAGGAGAGGAGTTGGAGATGAATGGCTGTCCAGGGCAATTGGTGTCAATTGCTGGCTGGACAAATACTGTAAGGAAAATGCAGTAACATTCATTGACAACTGGGACCACTTCTATGGTAGAAATGACATGTATGCCAGGGATGGGGTTCACTTATCTAGGTCTGGGGTGGGGGCACTGGCAACTTCAGTGGAGGGAGCTGTTGGGGCTTTAAACTAGAAAAAGCTAGTGGTATGGGTTATGGGGGAAAAACAGTGAAGTCCCAGTGTAGTAATATTATGAATTCTAGGAGAACTAGTAATAGGCAGAATAAGGTGGATATTGGAAAGTCAGTGGCATTAGGTGACAAGGACAGTAATAGGTATAGTGGAAAAACAGAAATGAGCAGGAAGGGTAAAGAGAAAGGAGGGTCTTTAAATGTATATTACACCAATAGTTGTACTGCTAGGAATAAGATGGACGAGTTGAGATTAGTTGCAAGTACAGGTAATATTGATGTTTTTGCAATAACTGAAACATGGTTTAATATGAAAAATCGGGACATGCCTGCCGAATGTCACATTCAGGGTTTTAAATTGTTCCAAGTAGACAGAAGTATCGGGAAGGGGGGTGGGGTGGCACTCTATGTCCGTGATCATTTAAATTGTTGCATAAAAACGGGTATAAAGTCTGAAATATTACATACAGAGTCTGTCTGGATAGAATTTTCAGAGGGGTGTGAAAAATTTATTTTAGGCGTGATTTACCGTCCTCCAAACTTAGATAGGGAACAAGGGAGACTACTTTGGGAGGAAATTGTTAAGGCCACAAGGCACAATAACGTAGTAATTTAGGGACTTTAACTTTAGTCAGATTAATTGGAATTTCTTGACAGGGAATTTAGAATCTAACGACTTTTTAGAAGTAGTTCAGGATTGCTTTTTGAAGTAGTTTGTGACAGAACCTACAAGTGGAAATAACCTACTTAACTTGGTTCTGGCAAACAAGGAAACCCTTGTTAATTATTTAGAAATTACAGAGGAACTTGGCACAAACGACCTTTAGCATTGAATGGATGTATGATAGTAGGGATAATTCAGTAACGGTCCCAGATTTTCGCTTAGCAGATTATAATGGGCTTAGAGAACACTTATCATCTGTGGACTGGGGTAACGAGGAGAGCTATCAATATGACAGTTTTCTTAACACTATACAGGCTGCCCAAAGAACATTTATCTCGTATAAAGAAATTAGATCAAGTAGAAATGACCCAAAATGGATGAATAATAGGCTCAAATATCTTTTAGGGCAGAAGAAAGGAATTTATAGGTTTTCACACAGGAAGACATTAATAATATCCCAGTAATTAATTTTTACAGAGGCCCAGAAGAAGATAAATTATGTAATATCACAGTAACTAGCGAAATGGTTATGAAACAAGTAGACCGACTGAAACAAAATAAATCGCCGGGTCCTGATGAGCTTTTTGCAAGGGTTCTTAAGGAATGCAAAATGGAACTCTGTGAACCAATATCTAACATTTTTAATTTATCTCTTCAAACAGGTGTAGTGTCTGATATGTGGAAGATGGCTAATGTAATTCCTATTTTTAAAGCAGGGAACAAGTCCCTACCGTCAAATTACCGCCCAATAAGCCTGACCTCAATTGTAGGCAAATTACTAGAGTCAATTATAGCTAATATTATTAGAAGCCATCTAGATAACCATAATTTGATTAATGATACTCAGCATGGATTCACGAGGGGCCGTTCCTGCCTATCTAATTTAATAACCTTCTTCAGTAAAGCTTTTGAGGCTGTTGATCACGATAAAGAATTCAATATTGTTTATTTAGACTTTAGTAAGGCTTTTGATAGAGTACCGCACCAGAGACTGTTAAAGAAAGTGGCAGCTCATGGCATTGGGGAAAAAGTGCTGTCATGGATCGAGTCATGGCTCACCAATAGGAAGCAGAGAGTGTGCATAAATGGGATTAAATCTGAGTGGGGATCTGTAACAAGTGGTGTTCCACAGGGATCAGTCTTAGGCCCATTGTTGTTTATAATATATATCAATGACCTTGATGAGGGAATTACTAGTGATATGAGCAAATTCGCCGATGACATGAAGATAGGTAGGAAAATTGATTCTAACGTAGATGTCAGGGAACTTCAGGAGGATTTAGACAAACTCAATTCTTTGTCAGAAAAGTGGCAGATGCAGTTCAATGTAGATAAATGCAAGGTTCTGAAGCTTGGGAGTGTCCATAACCCAAGCACTTATAAGTTAAATAACATAGAACTTAGCCATACAGATTGCGAGAAGGACTTGGGGGTGATGGTAAGCAGCAACCTTAAACCAAGACAGCAATGCCTAAGCGTACGTAATAAGGCAAACAGATTACTGGGATTTATATCAAGAAGTGTAAGCAACAGAAGTCCAGAGGTTATATTACAGCTTTATACATCGTTAGTAAGGCCTCACCTAGATTATGCAGCTCAGTTCTGGTCTCCATATTACAGAATGGATATTAATTCGTTAGAAAACATTCAGCGTAGAATGACTAAATTAATACATAGCATTAAGAACATAAGAACATAAGAAAGGAGGAACACTGCAGCAGGCCTGTTGGCCCATACTAGGCAGGTCCTTCACAATCCATCCCACTAACATAATATTTGCTCAACCCAATTTTCAAAGCTACCCAAGAAATAAGCTTTGACAATTCTACCCACTCATGCGCGTCCCACTCAAATCCAACCCTCTCACTCATGAATTTATCCAACCTAAATTTGAAACTACCCAAGGTCCTAGCTTCAATAACCCTACTAGGCAGACTGTTCCACTCATCAACTACCCTATTTCCAAACCAATACTTTCCTATATCCTTTCTAAATCTAAACTTATCTAACTTGAATCCATTATTGCGGGTTCTCTCTTGGAGAGATATCCTCAAGACCTTATTTATATCCCCTTTGTTAATACCCATTTTCCACTTGTATACCTCGATCATGTCTCCCCTCATTCTACGTCTTACAAGTGAATGTAATTTTAGGGTCTTCAATCTTTCTTCGTAAGGAAGATTTCTAATGCTATGTATTAATTTAGTCATTCTACGCTGAATGTTTTCTAACGAATTTATGTCCATTCTGTAATATGGAGACCAGAACAGGGAATTTAGAATCTAACGACTTTTTAGAAGTAGTTCAGGATTGCTTTTTGAAGCAGTTTGTAACAGAACCTACAAGGGGAAATAACCTACTTGACTTGGTTCTGGCAAGCAAGGAAACCCTTGTTAATAATTTAGAAATTACAGAGGAACTCGGCTCAAGCGACCACAAGTCAATTACCTTTAGCATTGAATGGATGTATGATAGTAGGGATAATTCAGCAATGGTCCCAGATTTTCGCTTAGCAGATTATAATGGACTTAGAGAACACTTATCAACTGTGGACTGGGGTGAAGAAGAGAGGTATCAATATGACAGTTTTCTTAACACTATACATGCTGCCCAAAGAACATTTATCCCGTATAAAGAAATTAGATCAAGTAGAAATGACCCAAAATGGATGAATAATAGGCTCAAATATCTTTTAGGGCAGAAGAAAGGAATTTATAGGCGCATAAAAGAGGTGAGGGTCATCTTATAAATCAGTATACTGACATTAAGAGGGACGTTAAAAGGGAATAAGAAAAGCTAAACGGGACTATGAAATTAAAGTTGCTAGGGATTAAAAAACTAACCCAAAACGTTTTTTCCAGGTTTATAGAACAAAAGTTAGGGATAAGATAGGTCCCTTAAAAATAACTTTGGGCATCTTACTGACAAGGAGAATGATATGTGCTCTATTTTTAATAATTATTTTCTCTCGGTTTTCACACAGGAAGACATTAATAATATCCCAGTAATTAATTTTTACAGAGGCCCAGAAGAAGATAAATTATGTAATATCACAGTCACTAGCGAAATGATTATGAAACAGCTGGACCGACTGAAACAAAATAAATCGCCGGGTCCTGATGAGCTTTTTGCAAGGGTTCTTAAAGAATGCAAAATGGAACTCTGTGAACCAATATCTAACATTTTTAATTTATCTCTTCAAACAGGTGTAGTGTCTGATATGTGGAAGATGGCTAATGTAATTCCTATTTTTAAAGCAGGGGACAAGTCACTACCGTCAAACTACCGCCCAATAAGCCTGACCTCAATTGTAGGCAAATTACTAGAGTCAATTATAGCTGATATTATTAGAAGCCATCTAGATAACCATAATTTGATTAATGATACCCAGCATGGATTCACGAGGGGCCGTTCCTGCCTATCTAATTTATTAACCTTCTTCAGTAAAGCTTTTGAGGCTGTTGATCACGATAAAGAATTCGATATTGTTTATTTAGACTTTAGTAAGGCTTTTTATAGAGTACCACACCAGAGACTGTTAAAGAAAGTGGCAGCTCATGGCATTGGGGGAAAAGTGCTGTCATGGATCGAGTCATGGCTCACCAATAGGAAGCAGAGAGTGTGCATAAATGGGGTTAAATCCGAATGGGGACTTGTAACAAGTGGTGTTCCACAGGGATCAGTCTTAGGCCCATTGTTATTTATAATATATATCAATGACCTTGATGAGGGAATTACTAGTGATATGAGCAAATTCGCCGACGACACGAAGATAGGTAGGATAATTGATTCAAACATAGATGTCATAGAACTTCAGGAAGATTTAGACAAACTTAATTCGTGGTCAGAAAAGTGGCAGATGCAGTTCAATGTAGATAAATGCAAGGTTCTGAAGCTCGGGAGTGTCCATAACCCAAGCACTTATAAGTTAAATAACGTAGAACTTAGCCATACAGATTGCGAGAAGGACTTGGGGGTGATGGTAAGCAGCAACCTTAAACCAAGACAGCAATGCCTAAGCGTACGTAATAAGGCAAATAGATTACTGGGATTTATATCAAGAAGTGTTAGCACCAGAAGTCCAGAGGTTATATTACAGCTTTATACATCATTAGTAAGGCCTCACCTAGATTACGCAGCTCAGTTCTGGTCTCCATATTACAGAATGGACATAAATTCGTTAGAAAACATTCAGCGTAGAATGACTAAATTAATACATAGCATTAGAAATCTTCCTTACGAAGAAAGATTGAAGACCCTAAAATTACATTCACTTGTAAGACGTAGAATGAGGGAGACATGATCGAGGTATACAAGTGGAAAGTGGGTATTAACAAAGGGGATATAAATAGGGTCTTGAGGATATCTCTCCAAGAGAGAACCCGCAATAATGGATTCAAGTTAGATAAGTTTAGATTTAGAAAGGATATAGGAAAGTATTGGTTTGGAAATAGGGTAGTTGATGAGTGGAACAGTCTGCCTAGTAAGGTTATTGAAGCTAGGACCTTGGGTAGTTTCAAATTTAGGTTGGATAAATTCATGAGTGAGAGGGTTGGATTTGAGTGGGACTCGCATGAGTGGGTAGAATTGTCAAAGCTATTTCTTGGGTAGCATTGAAAATTGGGTTGAGCAAATATTCTGTTAGTGGGACGGATTGTGAAGGACTTGCCTAGTATGGGCCAACAGGCCTGCTGCAGTGTTCCTCCTTTCTTATGTTCTTATGTTCTTATGTAATATAACCTCTGGACTTCTGTTGCTAACACTTCTTGATATAAATCCCAGTAATCTATTTGCCTTATTACGTACGCTTAGGCATTGCTGTCTTGGTTTAAGGTTGCTGCTTACCATCACCCCCAAGTCCTTCTCGCAATCTGTATGGCTAAGTTCTACGTTATTTAACTTATACGTGCTTGGGTTATGGACACTCCCGAGCTTCAGAACTTTGCATTTATCTACATTGAACTGCATCTGCCACATTTCTGACCACGAATTAAGTTTGTCTAAATCTTCCTGAAGTTCTATGACATCTATGTTTGAATCAATTATCCTACCTATCTTCGTGTCGTCGGCGAATTTGCTCATATCACTAGTAATTCCCTCATCAAGGTCATTGATATATATTATAAATAACAATGGGCCTAAGACTGATCCCTGTGGAACACCACTTGTTACAAGTCCCCATTCGGATTTAACCCCATTTATGCACACTCTCTGCTTCCTATTGGTGAGCCATGACTCGATCCATGACAGCACTTTTCCCCCAATGCCATGAGCTGCCACTTTCTTTAACAGTCTCTTGTGCGGTACTCTATCAAAAGCCTTACTAAAGTCTAAATAAACAATATCGAATTCTTTATCGTGATCAACAGCCTCAAAAGCTTTACTGAAGAAGGTTAATAAATTAGATAGGCAGGAACGGCCCCTCGTGAATCCATGCTGGGTATCATTAATCAAATTATGGTTATCTAGATAGCTTCTAATAATATCAGCTATAATTGATTCTAGTAATTTGCCTACAATTGAGGTCAGGCTTATTGGGCGGTAGTTTGACGGTAGTGACTTGTCCCCTGCTTTAAAAATAGGAATTACATTAGCCATCTTCCACATATCAGACACTACACCTGTTTGAAGAGATAAATTAAAAATGTTAGATATTGGTTCACAGAGTTCCATTTTGCATTCCTTAAGAACCCTTGCAAAAAGCTCATCAGGACCCGGCGATTTATTTTGTTTCAGTCGGTCCAGCTGTTTCATAAGAAATCTTCCGTATGAAGAAAGATTGAAGACCCTAAAATTACATTCACTTGTAAGACGAAGAATGAGGGGAGACATGATCGAGGTATACAAGTGGAAAATGGGTATTAACAAAGGGGATATAAATAAGGTCTTGAGGATATCTCTCCAAGAGAGAACCCGCAAAAATGGATTCAAATTAGATAAGTTTAGATTTAGAAAGGATATAGGAAAGTATTGGTTTGGAAATAGGGTAGTTGATGAGTGGAACAGTCTGCCTAGTAGGGTTATTGAAGCTTGGACCTTGGGTAGTTTTAAATTTAGGTTGGATAAATTCATGAGTGAGAGGGGTTGGATTTGAGGGGGACTCGCACATTAATAAATAGAATTATCAAAGCTTATTTCTTGGGTAGCATTGAAGATTTGCAAATATTCTGTTAGTGGGATGGAATGTGAAGGACCTGCCTAGTATGGGCCAACAGGCTTCCTGCAGTGTTCCTCCTTTCTTATGTTCTTATGTTCTTATGTTAACCTATTGAAAATTCTTTACAATGCGAGACATTAGTACTATTAGTCTAAAATTGCATTGCTTTACTGTCACCTTTGTTGCCTGGGGTGTATCTGTTGTTTCTAGTGACTTTGGGATGACCCTCGTGTCTATTCTCCCTCTCTATAAAATATTTAAGGCAATGAAAGGGGGGTTTCTTGCAGTTCTGATGAACACGGAGTTCCACGAGTCTAGGCCTGGAGCAGAGTGCATGTGCATGTTGTCAATGCCTTTTTTTCAAAACCAGCGGTGTTATGTCAGAAATTTTGGAGATATTGATTGAATTTCAAGGCTCGAGTCTGAAGAATTCGTTCGGGTTGTCGACCCTCAGTCCGGTTAACACTTCACTGAACACTGAGTCACACTGCAACTTCAGTGTCACGCTCATTTCTTTACTGTGACCAAAGGACCCGATACTGGATGTTGCTTTTGTCGAGAATGTTATATGTGAAGTAATATTTTGTATTTCAGTTTTCACTAACAGCTTTTAGCTCTGACTCTCCTGATCTCTTGACTCATTCCACTTAAATTTAGTAATTTCCACTTTTCTAGCCAGCACTTCCTCCTGCTCTTTAGTTAGTCTACCACGCTTGACAAGGTCTGTGATTCTTCGCCTTCACCTGCAGAGGGAGCGCCTCTCTCTTCCTGGTTTACATCCTTGACCAACATTTGTATTAACCTTCACAAACGTTATAACAAACTGTCTATAACTAAAATATGCATCAAACTGCTTGCAAAAATTTCCGTAGCACTTACAATTTGATTTAAGACTGCCAGAAATGCTCTGCATAGTCAAGAACTTTCTAATTTTCCATAGCAGAATTTGTCTTTATTGAGGTAACGTTTCGCTTCACTGTGGTTTCTTCAGTCCAATAGACAAGAATAGTTGAAGATCAGAAGTTTGAGGTAATCAGTCCCTAAGCCTGACTAATATATCAACTCGTGGGATCTCTGAAGCATTTATCTATATGCTTCTAGTGCCACATAGGTGATCCTTTCTAGACTCTGGTTAGGACTCATGTATATGTTCACAACATGTTACAATCAGGACATGACTGATATGATCCAAGTTCAGGTTTCTAAAGTAGAGTTTGGTGAACACTCACCTCACTGTGTACTCACCTCCCTGTGTACTCACCTCACTGTGTACTCACCTCACTGTGTACTCACCTCCCTGTGTACTCATCTCACTGTGTACTCACCTCACTGTGTACTCACTTCACTGTGTATTCACCTCACTGTGTACTCACCTCACTGTGTACTCACCTCACTGTGTACTCACCTCACTGTGTACTCACCTCACTGTGTACTTACCTCACTGTGTACTCACCTCACTGTGTACTCACCTCACTGTGTACTCACCTCATTATGTACTCACCTCACTGTGTACTCACCTCACTGTGTACTCACCTCACTGTGTACTCACCTCATTATGTACTCACCTCACTGTGTACTCACCTCACTGTGTACTCACCTCAACTATTTGTACCCTCCCCACCTATTTGTACTCACTTCACCTATTTGTACTCACCTCACTGTGTACTTACCTCACTGTGTACTCACCTCACTGTGTACTTACCTCACTGTGTACTCACCTCACTGTGTACTCACCTCACTGTGTACTCACCTCACTGTGTACTCACCTCAACTATGTTACAATCTGGACATGACTGATATGATCTAAGTTCAGGTTTCTAAAGTAGAATTTGGTGAACACTCACCTCACTGTGTACTCATCTCACTGTGTACTCACCTCACTGTGTACTCACCTCACTGTGTACTTACCTCACTGTGTACTCATCTCACTGTGTACTCACCTCACTGTGTACTCACCTCACTGTGACTACCTCACTGTGTACTCACCTCACTGTGTACTCACCTCACTATGTACTCACCTCACTGTGTACTCACCTCAACTATTTGTACTCACCTCACTGTGTACTCACCTCACTGTGTACTCACCTCACTATGTACTCAC
This sequence comes from Cherax destructor, assembly GCA_009830355.1. NCBI lineage: Eukaryota > Metazoa > Arthropoda > Malacostraca > Decapoda > Parastacidae > Cherax > Cherax destructor. Next base: position 10,018 of record WNWK01024571.1, read on the forward strand.
CTCACTGTGTACTCACCTCACTGTGTACTCACCTCACTGTGTACTCACCTCACTGTGTACTTACCTCACTGTGTACTCACCTCACTGTGTACTCACCTCACTATGTACTCACCTCACTGTGTACTCACCTCAACTATTTGTACTCACCTCACTGTGTACTCACCTCACTGTGTACTCACCTCACTGTGTACTCACCTCACTATGTACTCACCTCACTGTGTACTCACCTCACTGTGTACTCACCTCACTGTGTACTCACCTCACTGTGTACTCACCTCACTGTGTACTCACCTCACTATGTACTCACCTCACAGTGTACTCACCTCACTGTGTACTCACCTCAACTATTTGTACTCACCTCACTGTGTACTCACCTCACTGTGTACTCACCTTACCTATTTGTACTCGCCTGTTTATGGCTGCAGGTGTTGAGTCTCAGCTCCTGGAATGAGCATCATCCCAGCAGAGATGAACAGGATTTAATATATAAATAGAAGGTTTTAATAGAGATTAACAGAAGGATTTAATAGATAAACAGAAGGATTTCATAGTTAAACAGAAGGATTTCATAGTTAAACAGAAGGATTTAATAGATAAACAGAAGGATTTCATAGTTAAACAGAAGGATTTAATAGATAAGCAGAAGGATTTCATAGATAAACAGAAGGATTTAATACAGATTAACAGAAGGATCTAATAGATAAACAGAAGGATTTCTTAGATAAACAGAGGGATTTAATAGATAAACAGAAAGATTTAATAGAGATTAACAGAATGATTTAATAGAGATTAACAGAAGAATTTCATAGATAAAAAGAAGGGTTTCATAGATAAACAGAAGGATTTCAAAGTTGAACAGAAGGATTTCATAGATAAACAGTAGGATTTAATGGAGATTAACAGAAGGATTTAATAGATAAAGAGAAGGAGTTCATAGATTAAAAGAAGGATTTAATAGAGATTAACAGGAGGATTTCATAGATAAACAGAAGGATTTCATAGATAAATAGAAGGATTTCATAAATCTATAGAAGGATTTCATAGATAAACAGAAGGATTTCATAGATAAGCAGAAGGATTTCATAGTTAAACAGAAGGATTTAATAGATAAACAGAAGGATTTAATACAGATTAACAGAAGGATTTAATAGATAAATAAAAAGATTTAATACATAAACAGAAGGATATAATAGATAAACAGAAGGAATTAATAGATATACGTAAGGATTTATTAGATAAACAGAAGGATTTCATAGATAAACAGAAGGATTTCATAGATAAACAGAAGGATTTCATAGATAAACAGAAGGATTTCATAGATAAACAGAAGGATTTCATAGATAAACAGAAAGATTTATTAGATAAACAGAAGGATTTCATAGATAAACAGAAGGATTTCATAGATAAACAGAAGGATTTCATAGATAAACAGAAGAATTTATTAGATCAACAGAAGGATTTAATAGATAAACAGAAGGATTTATTGATTAAGACTAGTTACAGTTATCCTGAGTAACGGAATTATCCTAGATCATCCTGGGTTATCTGAGTAATCCTGAGTTATCCAGTGGTATCCTGGTTATCTAGTTATCTGAGTTATCCTGAGTTATCCTGAATTATCCTCAGTCATCCTGGGTTATCCTGGGTAATCCTGAGTTATCCTGGGTTATCCTGAGTTATCCTGGGTTATCCTGAGTTATGCTGAGGTATGCTGAGTTATCCTGAGTTATCCTGGGTAATCCTGGTTTATCCTGAGTTATCCTGGGTTATCCTTGGTTATCCTTAGTTATCCTGGGTTATCTTGGGTTATCCTTAGTTATCCTGGGTTATCCTGGGTTATCCTGCGTTATCCTGGGTTATCCTGGGTTATCCTGGGTTATCCTGAGTTATCATGAGTTATCCTGAGTTATCATGAGTTATCTTGGGTTATCCTGAGTTATCCTGAGTTTTCCTGGGTTATCCTGAGTTATCCTGAGTTATCATGGGTTATCGTGAGTTATCCTGATTTATCCTGGGCTATCCTGAGTTACCCTGAGTTATCCTGGGTTATCCTGGTTATCCTGAGTTATCCTGAGTTATCGTGGGTTATCCTGAGGTATCCTGAGTTAGCCTGGGTTATCCTGGGTTATCCTGAGTTATCGTGGGTTATCCTGAGGTAGCCTGAGCTACCCAGAGTTATCCTGGGTTATCCTGGGTTATCCTGAGTTGTCCTGAGTAATTCTAGGTTATCCTGAGATATCCTGAGTTATCTTGGGTTATCCTGAGTTATCCTGAGATATCCTGAATTAACCTGGGTTATCCTGAGTTTTCCTCAGTTATCCTGAGTTATCCAGGGTTATCCAGAGTTATCATGAGTTATCCTGAGTTATCCTGAGTTATATTGGGTTATCCTGAGTTATCCTGGGTTATGTTGGGTTATTCTGAGTTATCCTGAGTTATCCTGGGTTATCCTGGGTTATCCTGAGTTATCCTGAGTAATTCTGGGTTATCCTGAGTTATCCTGGGTTATTTTGGGTTATCCTGAGAAATCCTGAATTAACCTTTTTTATCCTGGGTTATCCTGAATTTTCCTCAGTTATCCTAGGTTATCCTGAGTTATCTTGGGTTATCCTGAGTTATCCTGGGTTTTCCTGGGTTATCCTAGGTTATCCTGAGATATCCTGGGTTATCCTGGGTTATCATGAGTTATTCTGAGTAATCCTGTGTTATCCTGGGTTATCCTGAGTTATCTTGGGTTCGGTTATCCTGAGTTATCTTGGGTTATCCTGAGTTATCCTGAGTTATCCTGAGTTATCCTGAGTTATCCTGAGTTATCCTGAGTTATCCTGAGTTATCATGAGTTATCCTGGGTTATCCTGAGTTATCCTGAGTTATCCTGGGTTATCCTAAGTTATCCTGGGTTATCCTGAGTTATATTGGGCTATCCTGGGTTATCCTGAGTTATCCTGGGTTATCCTGAGTTTTCCTGAGTTATTTTGGGTTATCCTGGGTTATCTTCGGTTATCCTGAGTTATCCTGAGTTATTTTGGGTTATCCTGGGTTATCCTGAGTTATCCTGGGTTATCCTAAGTTATCCTGGGTTATCCTGAGTTATCCTGAGTTATCCTGGGTTATCCTGAGTTATCTTGGGTTATCCTGAGTTATCCTGAGTTATCCTGAGTTATATTGGGTTATCCTGAGTTATCCTGAGTTATTCTGAGTTATCCTGAGTTATTGTGAGTTATCCTTCGTTATCCTTAATTTTCGTGAGTTATCCTGAGTAATCCTGAGTTATCCTGGGTTATCCTGAGTTATCTTGGGTTATCCTGAGTTATCCTGAGTTATATTGGGTTATCAAGAGTTATCCTGAGTTATCCTGGGTTATCCTGAGTTATCCTGAGTTATCCTTAGTTATCCTGAGTTATCCTGTGTTATCCTGAGTTATCCTGAGTTATCCTGGTTATCCTGAGTTATCCTGGGTTATCCTGAGTTATCCTGAGTTATATTGGGCTATCCTGAGTTATCCTGAGTTATCCTGGGTTATCCTGAGTTATCCTGGGTTATCCTGGGTTATCCTGAGTTATCCTGAGTAATTCTGGGTTATCCTGAGTTATTTTGGGTTATCCTGGGTTATCCTGAGTTATCCTTAGTTATTTTGGGTTATCCTGGGTTATCATGAGTTATCCTGGGTTATCCTGGGTTATCCTGAGTTATCCTGAGTTATTTTGTTTTATCCTGGGTTATCTTGGGTTATCCTGATTTACCCTGAGTTATCCTGAGATATTTTGGGTTATCCTGGGTTATCCTGAGTTATCCTGGGTTATCCTGAGTTATCCTGGGTTATCCTGAGTTATCCTGAGTTATCCTGAGTAATTCTGGGTTATCGTGAGTTATCCTGAGATATCCTGGGTTATCCTAAGTTACCCTGGGTTTTCCTGAGTTATTTTGGATTATCCTGAGTTATCCTGGGTTTTCCTGGGTTATCCTAGGTTATCCTGAGTTATCCTGGGTTATCCTGGGTTATTCTGAATTTTTCTGAGTTATCCTGAGTTATTCTGAGTTATCCTGGGTTATCCTGAGTTATCCTGAGTTATTCTGAGTTATCCTGGATTATCCTGAGTTATCCTGATTTCACCTTCGTTATCCTGGGTTATCCTGGGTTATCCTGAGTTATCCTGGGTTATACTGTGTTATCCTGAGTTATCCTGAATTAACCTTGGTTATCTTGGGTTATTCTGAGTTATCCTGAGTTATCCTGAGTTATCCTGAATTATTCTGGGTTATCCTGAGTTATCCTGGGTTATCCTGGGTTATCTTGAGTTATCCTGAATTAACCTTGGTTATCTTGGGTTATTCTGAGTTATCCTGAGTTATCCTGAATTATTCTGGGTTATCCTGAGTTATCCTGAGTTATCCTGGGTTATACTGAGTTATCCTGAATTATTCTGGGTTATCCTGAGTTATCCTTAATTATTCTGGGTTATCCTGAGTTATCCTGAATTATTCTGGGTTATCCTGAGTTATCCTGAGTTATCCTGGGTTATCCTGAGTTATCCTGGGTTATTCTGAATTATCCTGAGTTATCCTGGGTTATCCTGAATTAACCTTGGTTATCATCGGTTATCCTGGGTTCATAATCCACAGAAAGTCTCCAGCTCTTCACCCGTAGGCCTCAGACATTGAATTAGTTGAGACCATTTGGAAACTCGATCCTCCGGAACCAGTTATCTCTAAACTGACGAAAGTTAACCAACAATTCTCAGATTCTGGCACTGAATTTATTAATGGCACTGAGAGGTGGCACTGCCTCCCCCCTCTTCTCATCTCATCTTAACTTGAGTTATTCCCTAACTCCTTAACCTTTCCTGAGTGTCACTAGGCCTATCGTATGCAGATGACGTACCAGTGCCACGGGAATAGGCCTATCACAAGCAAATAACGTACCAGTGCCATAGGCCAATCGTATGAAAATAACGCATAAGTGCCATAGGCCTACTGAATGCAAATAACGTGTAAGTGCAACGGGAATAGGCCTGTCGTATCCATATAACGTACCAGTGCAATAGACCTATCATATGCAAATAACACCAATGCCATAGGCCTATCATACGCAAATAACGTACCAATGCCACGGGAATAGGCCGATCATAATAACGTACCAGTGCCGTAGGCCTATCATATGCAAAAACATGCACATAGGCCTATCTAGAAATAACTCAATGCCATAGCCGATCATAAGCAAATAACGTACTAGTGCCATAGGCCTATCGTATGCAAATAACGTACTAGTGCCACGGGAATAGGTATATTGTATGTAAACCAAGGAACCAGCGAGGGCAACGGCTATAGGCCCATCGAGTGTTTGACCTTATATTTGACCTTTTTTTGCCCATTTAAGAGACAGCAAACTGTAAAATAATATCTTCTAGGGAGCTTTATCAGGAAAATGTTCCAGGGAGCTTTATCAGGAAAAATTTCCAGGGAGCTTTATCATTGAAATGTTCCAGAGAGATTTATCAGGAAAATATTCCAGGGAGCTTTATCAGAATTTTTTTCCAGTGAGCTTTACCTGGAAAATCTTCCAGGGAGCTTTATCAGGAAAATGTTCCAGTGAGCTTTACCTGGAAAATCTTCCAGTGAGCTTTATCTGGAAAATCTTCCAGTGAGCTTTATCTGGAAAATCTTCCAGGGAGCTTTATCTGGAAATATTTCCAGGGAGCTTTATCAGGAAAATGTTCCAGTGAGCTTTATCAGGAAAATGTTCCAGGGAGCTTTATCAGGGAAATGTTCCAGGGAGCTTTATCAGGAAAATATTCCAGGGAGCTTTATCAGAAAAAAATTCCAGTGAGCTTTACCTGGAAAATCTTCCAGGGAGCTTTATCAGGAAAATGTTCCAGGGAGCTTTATCAGGAAAATATTCCAGGGAGCTTTATCAGAAAAAAATTCCAGTGAGCTTTAAAGACCTGGAAAATCTTCCAGGGAGCTTTATCTGGAAAATGTTCCAGGTAGCTTTATCAGGAAAATGTTCCAGTGAGCTTTATCTGGGAAATGTTCCAGGGAGCTTTATCTGGAAAATGTTCCAGGGAGCTTTATCTGGAAAATGTTCCAGGGAGCTTTATCAGGAAAACTTTCCATTGAGCTTTATAAGGGTATCTTTTACTGTAACGACGTTCCCCCAGGCCTTAATTAAATAACAACAGACACACATCACAGCACTGCTGAAATGGTACAGACAGCCTCACAGGGTTACAGAGAAGATACAGACGGCCTCACAGAAACACAAAGCCCCAGACAGACAGACCAGCATCCCTCCATACACACACACGCACACAAACACATCAAGCGTGTATAACAGGAAGGACACTGCAATGGATCAGAGAATACCTGACAGGGAGGCATCAACTGGTCCTGGTACGTGACGAGGTATCAGAGTGGGTGCCTGTGACGAGCGGGGTTCCACAAGGGTCAGTCCTAGGACCAGTGCTGTTTTTGGTATATGTGAATAACATGATGGAAGGGATAGACTCAGACGTGTCTCTGTTTGCAGATGATGTGAAGTTAATGAGGAGAATTAAATCAGATGAGGATCAGGCAGGACTACAAAGAGACCTGGACAGGCTGGACACCTGGTCCACCAACTGGCTACTCGAATTTAACCCCGCTAAATGAAAAATCGTGAGTATAGATTAGATGGCCATAATCTTGGGGTGAGTATAACACCAAACACGTCTCGGGAAGCACACATCAACCAGATAACTGCTGCAGCATATGGGCGACTGGCAAACCTGAGAATAGCTTTCCGTTACCTTAGTAAGGAATCGTTCAAGACACTGTACACAGAGTACGTCAGGCCCATACTGGAGTATGCAGCACCAATTTGGAACCCACACCTGGTCAAACATTTCAAAAAATTAGAGAAAGAGCGAAAGTTTGCAACAAGGTTAGTTCCGGAGCTAAGGGAAATGTCCTATGAAGAAAGATTAAGGGAAATTGGCCTGACGACACTGCAGGAGAGGAGGGATAGGGGAGACATGATTACAACATACAAAATACTGCGAGGAATAGATAAGGTGGACAGAGACAGAATGTTCCAGAGAGGGGACACAGAAACAAGGGGTCACAATTGGAAGTTGAAGACTCAGATGAGTCAAAGGGATGTTAGGAAGTATTTCTTCAGTCACAGAGTTGTCAGGAAGTGGAATAGTCTGGCAAGTGACGTAGTGGATCAGCGATCAGTGAAGAGGCGGGGCCAGGAGCTGAGTATCGACCCTTGCAACCACAAATAGGTGAGTACTCACACACACACACACACACAACATACACACACACACACACACACACACACACACACACACACACAATACACACACTCACACACACACTCACACACACACAATACACACACTCACACACACACAGCACACACACACACACACACACACACAATACACTCACACTAACACACACACACACACACACAATACACACTCACACACACACACACACAGCACACACACAATACACGCACACACACAATACACATACACACACACACGCACAGTAGTTAGTTTCCCCTCAGTATTCCCCAGGTTTCCAGTCGACCATTTAAAACCCTCAGCCACTCCTCTCAGTGGTCCCAAGAGACCATAGAAGAGACCACAAAGACTCATTGAGGTCTGACGCACCTGCTGCAGGTCGCCAGAATGTCCTGTCGGCTCCCTTGATGTAGACGCCAAGGCTGGTTTACCTACAAGTTCATGTAGACTTCTTATAGTCTTCTTGTAGTCTTCTTGTAGTCTTCTTGTAGTCTTCTTGTAGTCTTCTTGAAGTCTTCTTGTAGTCTTCTTGTAGTCTTCTTGTAGTCTTCTTGTAGACTTCTTGTAGTCTTCTTTTAGTCTTCTTGTAGTCTTCGTGTAGTCTTCTTGTAGACTTCTTGTAGTCTTCTTGTAATCTTCTTGTAATCTTCTTGTAGTCTTCTTGTAGTCTTCTTGTAGCCTTCTTGTAGTTTTATTGTAGTCTTCTTGTAGTCTTCTTGTAGATTTCTTGTAGTCTTCTTTTAGTCTTCTTGTAGTCTTCGTGTAGTCTTCTTGTAGACTTCTTGTAGTCTTCTTGTAGTATTCTTGTAGTCTTCTTGTAGTCTTCTTGTAGTCTTCTTGTAGCCTTCTTGTAGTCTTATTGTAGTCTTCTTGTAGTCTTCTTGTAGTCTTCTCTAAGTCTTCTTCTAGTCTTCTTGTAGTCTTCTTGTAGCCTTCTTGTAGTCTTCTTGTAATCTTCTTGTAGTCCTCTTGCAGTCTTCTTGTAGACTTCTTGTAGTCTTCTTGTAATCTTCTTGTAGTCTTCTTGTAGTCTTCTTGTAGTCTTCTTGTAATCTTCTTGTAATCTTCTTGTAGTCTTCTTGTAGTCTTCTTGTAGTCTTCTTGTAATCATCTTGTAGTCTTCTTGTAGTCTTCTTGTAGTCTTCTTGTAGTCTTCTTGTAATCTTCTTGTAGTCTTCTTGAAGTCTTCTTGTAGTCTTCTTGTAGACTTCTTGTAGTCTTCTTGTAGTCTTCTTGTAGTCTTCTTGTAGTCTTCTTGAAGTCTTCTTGTAGTCTTCTTGTAGTCTTCTTGTAGTCTTCTTGTAGTCTTCTTGTAGTCTTCTTGTAGTCTTCTTACAGTCTTCTTGTAGTCTTCTTGTAGACTTCTTGTAGTCTTCTTGTAGCCTTCTTGTAGTCTTCTTGTAGTCTTCTTGTAGTCTTCTTCCAGCCTTCTTCTAGGCGTCTTCTAGGCTTCTTCTAGCCTTCTTCTAGGCTTCTTCTAGGCTTCTTCTAGGCTTCCTGTAGCCTTCAAACAGCCTCCTTGTAACCTTCTAGCTTCTAGAAACCATCTAGGCTTCTTCTAGCCTTCTTATCCCCATCTAGGCTTCTTATAGCCTTCTTATCCCATCTAGGCTTCTTCTAGACTTCTTATCCCCATCTAGCCTTCTTATCCCCATCTAGCCTTCTTATCCCCATCTAGACTTCTTATCCCCATCTAGCCTTCTTATCCCCATCTAGCCTTCTTATCCCCATCTAGCCTTCTTATCCCCATCTAGCCTTCTTATCCCCATCTAGGCTTCTTCTAGCCTTCTTATCCCTATCTAGGATTCTTATCCCCATGTAGGCTTCTTCTAGCCTTCTTATCCCCATCTAGCCTTCTTATCCCCATCTAGGCTTCTTATCCCTATCTAGCCTTCTTATCCCCATCTAGCCTTCTTATCCCCATCTAGCCTTCTTATCCCCATCTAGGCTTCTTATCCCTATCTAGCCTTCTTATCCCCATCTAGGCTTCTTATCCCCATCTAGCCTTCTTATCCCCATCTAGGCTTCTTCCTCTAGCCTTCTTATCCCCATCTAGGCTTTTCTCAGCCTTCTTATCCCATCTAGCCTCTATCCCCATCTAGGCTTCTTCTAGCCTTCTTATCCCCATCTAGGCCCTTTTTTCCATCTAGCTTCTTATCCCTATTCTAGCCTTCTTATCCCCATCTAGGCTTCTTTCTAGCCTTCTTATCCCCATCTAGGCTTCTTATCCCATCTAGCCTCTTATCCCTATCTAGCCTTCTTATCCCTCTATTCTAGCTTCTTATCCCCATCTAGCCTTCTTATCCCCATCTAGCCTTCTTTCCCCATCTAGCCTTCTTATCCCTATCTAGGCTTCTTATCCCCATCTAGGCTTCTTCTAGCCTTCTTATCCCCATCTAGGCTTCTTCTAGCCTTCTTATCCCCATCTAGGCTTCTTCTACCCTTCTTATCCCCATCTAGGCTTCTTATCCCCATCTAGGCTTCTTCTAGCCTTCTTATCCCCATCTCGGCTTCTTCTAACCTTCTTATCCCCATCTAGGCTTCTTCTAACCTCCTTATCCCCATCTAGGCTTCTTATCCCCATCTAGGCTTCTTATCCCCATCTAGGCTTCTTCTATCATTCTTATCCCCATCTAGGCTCTCTTCCCCAGCTTCTTATCCCCATCTAGGCTTCTTCTACATTCTTATCCCCATCTAGGCTTCTTATCCCCATCTAGGCTTCTTCTACCTTCTTATCCCCATCTAGGCTTCTTTTCTAACCCTCCTTATCCCCATCTAGGCTTCTTATCCCCATCTAGGCTTCTTATCCCCATCTAGGCTTCTTCTAGCATTCTTATCCCCATCTAGGCTTCTTATCCCCATCTAGGCTTCTTCTAGCATTCTTATCCCCATCTAGGCTTCTTATCCCCATCTAGGCTTCTTCTAGCCTTCTTATCCCCATCTAGGCTTCTTCTACCCTTCTTATCCCCATCTAGGCTTCTTCTAACCTTCTTATCCCCATCTAGGCTTCTTCTAACCTCCTTATCCCTATCTAGGCTTCTTATCCCCATCTAGGCTTCTTATCCCCATCTAGGCTTCTTCTAGCATTCTTATCCCCATCTAGGCTTCTTCTAGCATTCTTATCCCCATCTAGGCTTCTTATCCCCATCTAGGCTTCTTCTAACCTTCTTATCCCCATCTAGGCTTCTTCTAACCTTCTTATCCCCATCTAGGCTTCTTCTAACCTTCTTATCCCTATCTAGGCTTCTTATCCCCATCTAGGCTTCTTATCCCCATCTAGGCTTCTTCTAGCGTTTTTATCCCCATCTAGGCTTCTTATCCCCATCTAGCGTTCTTATCCCCATCTAGGCTTCTTATCCCCATCTAGGCTTCTTATCCCCATCTAGGCTTCTTATCCCCATCTAGGCTTCTTATCCCCATCTAGGCTTCTTATCCCCATCTAGGCTTCTTATCCCCATCTAGCCTTCTTATCCCCATCTAGGCTTCTTATCCCCATCTAGGCTTCTTATCCCCATCTAGGCTTCTTATCCCCATCTAGGCTTCTTATCCCCATCTAGGCTTCTTATCCCCATCTAGGCTTCTTATCCCCATCTAGGCTTCTTATCCCCATCTAGGCTACGCAGTCACAGTCTTCTTGAATTATCCCTGACACATACATTCCTAAAATAAATCTTAGACTGGCTGTGTCTCTGTCAGTGGCTTCCTTCCCCATTCCTCTGTCGAATGCTCCATTCCTTCGTGGAAGAGGAGGAAGAAAGGAAAAGAAGGAGGAAGAAAGGGGAAAAGGTGCCCCTCTCTCACACACACGCTCATAGAGCAGGGAAAGGGAGTGCACCAAGTAGCCACCAGCCAAGAGATGGGGGCCAGGAGCTGTGAATCGACCCCTGCAACCACAAAGAGGTGAGTACACACACACACACTAAAAAAATTTTTACCCTTTCGTGTAATCCTCAAGTAGAGTCCAGAGAGATAAAGAGTGCGGCTGCCTGTGGTCGCGTTTACAATCTCTGTTAGATCTTGCTACTGCCAGACTCCCGCCTCATCTCCCGCCCCTCGAGGATGCTGACCCCGTTTCTGGAGGTAAGAATGGGAGGGGTCGAGGGAGGAGAGGGCAAGAGGAGGTATTAAACAGGTGTAAACACCTGCTAGACAGGTGTAAACACGTAGACTTGTATAAATATCTGCTATATGAGTGTGTAATACATGCTAGACAGGCGTAAACACCTAGACAGGTGTAAAAACTAAACAGGTGTAAACGACTAAATAGGTGTAAACACCTGACATCTGTCTAGACAGGTGCAAACACCTGCTAGACAGTTACAAACACCTAGTAGGTGCAAACACATTCTAGACAGGTGCAAACACCTGCTAGACAGGTGTAAACACCCGCTAGACAGGTGTAAACACCTGCTAGACAGGTGTAAACACCTGCTAGACAGGTGTAAACACCTGCTAGACAAGTGTAAACACTTGCATCACACCTGCGTCACATCTGCGTCACACCTGCGTCACACCACTGTCACAGATGCGGTTCCATTCCTAGGATGGTCCACATAACAGAGTACAGTGTACACGCACTATTCAGAGTACATATAAACGGACCTAGTAACCAGACCACAAACAATTAGACCAACATTAACTTAAACTCTGTTGAAAGACCCCTGCCATAAAAGACCTATGTTGTAAAAGACCCCTGTTGAAAAAACTCTGCCATAAAAGACTCCTGTCAAAAAGATCCCTTCTAAAAAGACCCCTGCCAAAAAGACCCCTGCTAAAAAGACTCTTGCTAAAAAAGACACTGCCAAAAAAGACCCCTTCCAGAAAGACTCTTGACAAAAACTCCCCTGACAAAAGAAGACCCTTTCCAAAAAAGACCCCTTGACAAAACGATCTTTGCCAAAAAGACCCCTTCCACTAAGACCCCAGCCATAAAAGACTCCTGCCTGTAAAGGAACCCCTGCCAAAAAGACCCCTACCAAAAAAGACCACTGCCAGAAAGACCTTTTTTAAAAGAACCCCTGCCAAAAACACCCCTGCCTAAAAGATCCTTGCCAACAAGTCCCCTGTCAAGAAAACCCCTATCAAGAAGGGCCTCTGCTTACCTGGTCAGCCAGGAAGTTGGGGCTGGCGGCCTGCCAGCCCACACATCCATCACAGCCTGGTTGACCCATCACCTACCGGAGGTAATATCCTGCCCTTGTTTTGAAAGTTCTCATTATCCACCCCGTCATCCTCTTGGCTGTCGTGACCTTGGTCTTACCTGGAGAGGGCTTCGGGGGTCAACGACCCGGTGTCTCGGTCTGTGACCAGGCCTCGTGGTGGATCAGGGACTGATCAACTGGGCTATAGCTGCTGGCAGCACGCAAACCTACGTAGGAACCACAGCCCGGCTGATCAGTTACTGACTTTAGGTGCCTGCCCAGTTCCCTCTTGAAGACATCCAGGGGTCTTGAAGACAGTCAGGGGTCTTGAAGACAGCCAGGGGTCTTGAAGACAGCTAGGGGTCTTGAAGACAGCCAGGGGTCTTGAAGACAACCAGGAGTCTTAAAAACAGCCATGGGTCTTGAAGACATCCAGGGATCTTGAAGACAGCTAGGGGTCTTGAAGACATCCAGGAGTCTTGAAGACAGCCAGGGGTCTTGAAGACATCCAGGGATCTTGAAGACAGCTAGGGGTCTTGAAGACATCCAGGGATCTTGAAGACAGCCAGGGGTCTTGAAGACAGCCAGGGGTCTTGAAGACAGCCAGGGGTCTTGAAGACAGCCAGGGGTCTTGAAGACAGCCAGGGGTCTTGAAGACAGCCAGGGGTCTTGAAGACAGCCAGGGGTCTTGAAGACAACCAGGAGTCTTGAAAACAGCCATGGGTCTATTGGTAATCCCGCTTATGCTGTGAAGCAGTTGAACAGTCTTGGGCCCTTGACACTTACTGTGTTCTTTGAAGGAAAGCTCAGCTAACATTACTACTCCCAGGTCTTTCACGTGTACCTCTCGTTCTATTTGACTATCCTCTTGAGTATTATATACAGTGTTCCTTCCTAAGCAGCTGCAAGTTATCACCACTGAACCTCGTGTTGTTGTTCACTGCCCACTGGAAAGCACTGCTTATATTTCACTGTAATTTTTCAGTGCCTTCTACAGCAGTGACTTTCATGGTTATACCTTCGTCAGATGATGACACAAAATTGTGACGGGTGTTTTTATCTGTCTGTTATGATAAGAAACAGCAGAGGTGCCAGGACAGTGCCTTGGGGTACTGTCCTGGCACCTCTGTGTCACGTTTCACTCTGTGTAGAGCTTTATCACGTTACGTTTCACCCTTTGAAGAGCTTTATGACATTACGTTTCAATCTGGGTAGAGCTTTATGAGGTCAAGCAACAGCAGAGGTGCCAGGACAGTGCCTTGGGGAAGCCAGCACCCTACATGGCTGATGCTGCAGCTTTGCTCTGTCAGGGTAAAATGAATATTGAGGATCGTATTTGTCAAGAGTCTTTTTCAAGTCCATGTTATGAATCTTTAATCAACCCTGGACATCACCTCTCCTCTCTGTTTATCCCTCTCTGTTTACTCCTCTCTGTTTCCCCTCTCTGGTTACTCCTCTCTGTTTCCCCTCTCTGGTTACCCCTCTCTGTTTCCCTCTCTCTGTTTCCCCTCTCTTCACTCACAGTGCCCAACACTCCCCTCTCTAAACATCCCTCTCTTCCCCTACTCACCTCCAGACCTGTCACCTCCCCTCACTACTTCCCCTCATTTCCTGTTTTTCCCACCTCCTCCCTACCATCACTTTATCTCTCATTTCCTTCATTTTTCACTTATTTATCTCTATGTCTGGAGAGAACACAACCTACCTAGCATAGGCCTACCGGCCCATGCTAGGTAGATCTAAATTACACTACATATTATTACATATAACCACATATAACTGCATATAATCACATGATGCCACATATAACCACAAATAAATACATATAGCCATATATAACCACATATAAATACATACAACCACATATAACACTTGCAACACTAAGCGAACATCAACCAAATCTTTAAATGGGTAGCAGAAAACAACGTAAAGTTCAGTGATGAGAAATTTCAATAACTCTGCTATGGAAACCGTGAGGAAATTAAAACCATATCGGAGTATAAAACAAATTCCAACCATACAATAGAGTGGAAAAGTAATGTGAAGGACCTGGGAGTGATAATGTCAGAGGATCTCGCCTTCAAAGACTACAGCAATGTATCTACCTCATCTGCTAGGAAAATGATAGAATGGATAATGAGAACCTTCAAAACAAGGGATGCCAAGCCCATGCTGATTCTCTTTAAGTCACTTGTTCTCTCTAGGCTGGAATACTGCAGTGCACTAACTGCCCCTTTCAAGGCAGGGGAAATTGCTGACCTGGAGAATGTTTAAAGAACTTTCACGGCACCCATAAGTACGATAAAGCACCTAAATTACTGGGAATGGTTGAAGTCCCTTGATTTGTATTCCCTGGAATGCAGGCGAGAAAGATACATCATAATATACACTTCGAAAATCCTAGAGGGATTAGTCCCAAATCTGCACACACAAAATCACTCCCTATGAAAGCAAAAGACTGGGCAAGAGATGCAACATTCCCCCGATGTGAAGCAGGGGCGTCACGAGTACACTGAGAGACAACACAATAAGTGTCAGGGGCCCAAG